>PVJS01033710.1:0-22003 GCA_004027185.1 Glis glis
TTTTTTTTTGCGGTACCGGGGATTGAACCCAGGGTCGTTCTACCTCCGTGCTACGCCCCTGGCCCTATTTTTTTTATACTTTATTTGGTCTCACGAAGTTGCAGAGGGCCTCACTAGGTAGAAAGAGAGAGAGAGAGAGCTGAGGCTGGCCGTGAACCCGGATCCTCCGGTCTCCGCCTCCCAAAGTACTGGGATTACAAGCGTGCGCCACCACACCCAGCCTGAGTGATTCTTAATGGTGTAAAAATTTATTGTTGCAAGATTTTAGTATCTTCCTTCCCACGTGAGTTTTGTCATGTAAATGGATTTTTAAGAAATTACATATAGAAATAAAAAATATTCATGTAAACTCCCCATTTCCACATTCACAATAATAATGTAATATTTTAAAACGAACATTTTGCTTTAAATCAAAATAAAATGAAGCATTTTTTGGCAGCCAATCTCAGTGTCCTTTACAGGAAAGAGGAGCGAGCAGGGTGTGAGCTGGGGGAAGCCCACCAAGTGTTGTGTGCATGTATGTCTCTATCACTCTGAACTTCATCATGATGTATGATTACAATGTATCAGTAAAAATGAGAAAAGAAAAAAAACATTTTCTTAATATCATTATACCTTCTCTATTGTATTGACACTATGTTGTATATTTTACAGTATTTTTATGGGTTACTTAATTCATTTGTCATAAATAGTTGTCTAAAGTTGCCTATAAAGTGAAATTTCAGCTACTCACAGTATTTTAGAATATTCTAGTTAAGTGAGAATGTTTTCAATATCTGTTTAGCAAATTGCATCCTCATGAAAAAGTATATATATATATATATATATATATATATATATATATTTAGTTAGCCATCAACCAGTATTTATGGGTTTCTCAGAGAATGTCTCATATTGTACTAAGCAAAATTATTATTTCCTTACAAGCACCATGAAATGTGGGAATCTTACTGGAGTTGCTGTGAAATGTGTTTCATAGTATTGATTAAATATGGATAAAACAATAGGGAAGAATTGGCCTTTCCAGATAACAGTTTTTCTTCTTTTTATGGCATAGTATGTTATATTATACAAATGTCTCCTGTTTGAGTATATAAAGTAAATTTTATTGTGAATATTATGATGCATATGTAAAAAAAACTTTATATACTGTTTGAGTATATAAAGTAAATTTTATTGTGAATATTATGATGCATGTGTAAAAATTGACATTAAGTTAAAATATAAAATCCCTCTCTCTCTCTACACACACACACACACACACACACACACACACACACACACACACATCTGTATGAACAAATAAAGGCAGTGGGAAAATGAGGTAATGGGACAGATACCAAATTTAAGGGGTTTATTTATTTCACATACACAGCTTAAATGCAAGGTCATTTCCAAAAGGAATGATACATTAAAACTGCAAATTATGAATGCACAATTTGACATAAATACCAAAAGTTGCTGAGCCCCCTCTGGACCCTGATCTTTTTGTTTTTTCCCATAGTGATAGTCAACTCCTCATTCACCCACCAATCACCACCTACATGCTCACACCACACATTTATTTCAGAGTATGTCAGAACATGTATTCAGTGTTGGATGTTTTAAAATTAATGCAGCATACATCCATTATAATGATGTTTGTTGTATTGTCAGTTTATCAGTTTATGATGCACAAATATATTCAGACATATGCACACACAAAACTCAGTGAGTTTGGAGCATTGTTATTCAATCAGGAATTATTTATTGTTTTCTAATATTCCAAGTACAGTTTTCTGCAAATTGTGGCTAATTGCTTTTCTCCTAAGTATCCAGTCATAAAAAATATAAATGTACACTTGAAATTGCCAAAAATGTATGAATTGATATAGGTGAACTTCTCTAGAGCTTTTAATCATTAAACATGAAAAATTATACTAGTGAGAAGATGCAATCCCTAGCCAGTGGATATTGCTTAAAAAGAGACAAAAACAGTTTTACATTTCCTTTGTGAATGTTCTTTTTAAAATGATTCCAAATATCTGCTTTACTGATCTGTACCTAACTTAGTCTACATTTAGAACAAGTACAAACCAACAACAATGAAAATGAAAACATTATATTTACTGCTGATTTTTAATCTTTACATGGATTTAAGTGAAGAATACACCAAAAGGAATACTTAAATGAAAACAACATAAGTACTATTTATATGCAACGTTCAGCCCCTTTAGCTCAAAAGAAGGAGTAGAAGAATGTTTGTTATTTCTATTAGAAGGAGGAGTGCATTCACTTTTGCAAGTGCTTGACTTCAGGGTAAGTTACAATTTAAGATTTCCTACTGGGTTAATAGCAGGTACATAAAGTTCAGAAGAGTAGCAGTAATTACTTCTCTCAAAAGCAGAGATTTATCTGGAATATCATGCAGTTTAGCATTACGCATATCCTGTTCTTTTTACTGTGCCTTAAAATGCAGGGAATTTAAAGTTTCTGTTCCTAAAATATCCAAAGACTGTGTCATCATCAGATTAGCATTTGACTATCTAAAGTTATATATTTTTCTTTTATTTGAGATTCTTTATGAAAACAGTACTGGAATAACAAACATTGATCAGTTCTCAAAATTTCCCTTTATGAATAGGTCAAATATATAAAGGATTTATCTGATTTAGCGGGTCAGCCTCTACCTAAGGAACTGTATAAATCCTCACACAGCCAGTGTTTCTTTCTCAGTTGTTTAAGGATCATCATCAAGTAATTCATAGGTATCCCACATGCCAATCTAATCTTCAGGGATGACCGTTGGCTCCAATCTGCTGACATCATAGCAAATTCTATATTAGACAGTTTTTCTTCTGCTCCTTTGATAATCTGCATGGCTTGCTGCTCAGTCCTCTGTCAGTAGCCTTGTGGCTTTCATTTAATTCTTGATCCTTCACACTGCCCAGGCCTCTGATCCCCTAACACCCTCTGTTTTCATAATTGCTTTATTGAACTAGAACTAGCCTTTTCTTCCTGGCTGTTGTTTCACTATGGCAGGATGACAATTATTTGGACATTGTCCTAAGTGCTCTGTATCTGACAGTTATTCTAATGACCTATTTATTTATTTTTTATTACCTATTCTTCAGGCTTCATTGCAGGATGCTGGGGAGGGAGGGAGAGAGTGGAGCCAGGACAAGATTTGCCAGAGTAATAAGAGCCAAACAAAACAAAACAAAGCAATATCTTGCAAACAAACAAAAATAGCCCTAGTATTACCTGAAATTCAAGTGCCCACTCTCCCTGAGATGCAAATTCCTCACTAATGGTCCTATGTTTTATATATAAATAGAGCTAAATTCCTTCCAGGCTTTTTACATTCACTGAACAAGATGGCCTTAAGTTCCCCTTGAACTTGACTAAACTTCAAGACAGTTTTCTTCCAGATATTAAGCTCCTGAACTCTCAAACAAACACCCTCTTCATTGTAATTTTTTTCTCTGCCCTTTTGAGATATAAATCTAGCTCTGGCTGGTTTAATAATCCAGAATTGTTTTCTCAAAGACTTGATACCATTCCTTTGAAACAAAGAGCCCCTAACTCCCAGTCTTGGTTGAAGGGTAGGCCCCTAACTTTAAAATGCTCCAATTAGCAAATACAAAGTATCCTTCTCAAATAATTCAGATTCCCTCTCCTAATCTTCATGTGAGATCCTCAGGAGAAAGAAAAAAAAAAGGGAGAATCACAGATGGCAATGGAAAACAAGAGAGGAATCCCCTGCACTGTAAGCTCATAATGTCAGTCAACACCCTCTGTCTACTTTAAATGAAAAAAAGATTCGTCAGTCATTATTTTATTCATTAAAGAATTCACACAATAGAATTTTACTCAGCCAAAAAGAGGAACAAAATTATGTCATTTGTAGAAAAATAGATGGAACTAGAGAATATTATGCTAAGTGAGATTAGCCAGTCTCAGAAAGTCAAGGGTCATATGTTTTCTCTCATATGTGAAAGCTAGAGAGAAAACAGAAAATAAGGGATTTTAGATAAATGAGGAGAGTGATTAAAAGATAGTAGAAGGGGATTGGGGGAGGGAGTTAAGGAGGGGGAAAATGACTGAAAACAAAAACAGTTCAAATAATGCTCAGTCCATACATGAAATATCACTACCAATCTCACTAACATATACAGGGAGAGAGGCGGGGACAGCCGGGTGGGATGCCAAATAAAATACATCAAGTGCTCTGTGCATGCATGTCTGTATCACTGGGAATATCTTACTATAATGTATAACTTTAATGCACTAATAAATATATTAAAACGATAAAAATTATTAATGGTTGGAGGAACAGATAAACTATGTATATATGCTTTCTTGTTCAAGTGCCTCATCGAACCACATACCAAGAACTTGCTGGAGAGTAACCCTTTCTGCTACCGTGGAGCAAAAAACAAATATATTGACTAGACTGCAATAGCTACTACTAGCAGATAGATACTGTTCTCTGCCCTGCCAACCGTCAGAATCCTGTGCTTCTGTTCCCTCTGTAAGCTAACATTATCTCATTGTCCATATCTGCAAGAACGGAAGTTGTGCACTCAGATTCCTTTCTCATGCTATCCCTTTTTGAAGAGGAGTCTCAAGTGGTAATATCTGAGTACCAGAACACTTGGTTCTAGCTGGAATGGAGATGAAAGTATGTCTTGATTTCTTCGAAAGGTGATAAAATGTATAAGGATTCTCTCATAAAGACATGCTTTGTAATCCTTTCTCTTGTTAAACTTCCTGAAACCAACATTAATCAACAATAAAATATAAAGCGAAATTTCATCTAATATAAACAGAGACATTTTTATATAATGGTGCCATTTCTTAGCTGAGAGCAATTAAACACAATACTTTCAATTTCAATTCAATTTTCAATCTTTCAAGTCTATGGTCCTTATTGTTAACAATCTACCTATCGGGGAGAATTGGAGAGTAAAGAAAGACAATATACATGAAGACACTTCTGAGGATAAGTGGATACTTTTATTTTTAAAAATTTTGTTGTTGCATACTATAAGAAAACCATATTCCTCTCCTAATATTTTTCATAATATTATTAAATATTTAACTATGATATAATTACTTATTAATTATGATAATTTTTAACATGCTTTTATTGGTGCATTGGAGTCTTACATCACAATGAATATCTATTTGATGTTAACATACATACACACAGCTCTTAGTGTCCCCCCCGCCTCACCCACCTGTATGAAGTACCAAGAATGATGTTGGTATATTTTCACATGTACATATTGTTTATGATAGTAATTCCACTGATTCGTTTCTTTCTTGCCCTCCCCCTTCGCTTGTACCACTTCCCTTGCCCCGCTGAGGGTTCTCCATTATCAACTGGAGCCCCTTGTATGTCCCCACTACTCCCTAGGTTGCACATATTAATGAAAACATATGTCTCTTCTTTTTTTGTGATTGACTGATCTTGCTTAACATAATGTTCTCCAGATCCTTCCATTTTCTTACAAATGATGTTATTTTGTTCTTCTTTATCACTGAGTAGAATTCCATTGTGTGTATTTCCCACAATTTTGTAATCCACTCATCTGTTGATGGACACCTAGGTTGGTTCCATAATTTGGCCACTGAATTGTTCTGCTATTAACATGGGTATGCATGTATTCCTATAGTTTTTTTAGTTTCAATCCCTTTGGTATGATACCCAGTAGTGGTATAGCTGGAGCATAGGGTGGATCCATTCCCAGTTTTCTGAGGAATCTCCACACTGATCTCCATATAAAATTAATGACTGATTTTTCTAGATCTGTGAAAAATGATGAGAAAGAAAGCCAGAAAACAATTCCATTCACAATAACTTCAAAACCAATCAAATACCTAGGAATAAACTTAACCAAAGAGGTAAAAGAGCTCTATAATGAAAACTGTAGAACACTGAAGAAAGAAATCAAAGAAGATCTTAGAAGATGGAAAGATCTCCCCTTTCTTTCTCAGTGGATTCATGGTTGGCATATATGAAAGCTACTGATTTTTTTAGGTTGATCTTGTATCCTGCTACTTTGCTGAATTTGTTAATCAGCTCTAGTAGATTTTTGGTTGAGTTCTCTGGGTCTTCTAGATATAGGGTCATATCATCTGCAAATAAAGAAAATTTTAATTCTTCTTTTCCTATTTGAATTCCTTTGGTATCCTTCTCTTGTCTTATTGATCTGGCAAGAGTTTTGAAGATTATATTGAAAAGGAATGGTGATAGTGAGCATCCTTGTTTTGTTCCTGTTTTAAGGGGAATTCCGGCAATTTCCCCCCATTCAGTATGATGTTGGCTTGCGGTTTCTTATATATTGATTTAATGATGTTGAGGTATGTTCCTTCTATTCTGATTTTCTGTAGAGTCTTTAACTTGAATGGGTGTTGAATTTTGTCAAATGCTTTTTCCACATCTATTGAAATGATCATGTGATTCTTGTTTTTAGTTCGATTTATATGGTGAATAACATGTATTGTTTTGCATATGTTGAACCAGCCTTGCTTTCCTGGGATGAAACCAACTTGGTCATGGCATACGATTTTCTCAATATGGTTTTAAATTCACATGGCTAATATTTTATTTAGAATTTGTGTGTCTATGTTCATTAATGATATTGGTCTGTAATTCTCTTTTTTTTGAGGTTTCTTTATTTGGCTTTGATATTAATGTGATGTTGGTCTCATAAAAGATATTTGGAAGAATTCCATCTCTTTCAATTTCACAGAATAGTTTGTGAAGTATTGGTTTTAGTTCTTCTGTAAAGGTTTTGTAGAATTTGGCTGGAAAACCATCTGGACCTGGGCTTTTCTTTGATGGCATACTTTTTATTGCTGTTTCTAACTCTGTGCTTGCTATTGGTGATTCAGGTTTTATATATCCTCTTTGTTCAATTTAGGTAGGTTGTATGTGTCTAGAAATCTTTCTATTTCTTCAATGTTTTCCAGTTTATTGGAATATAAGTTTTCAAAGTAATTTCGTATAATCCTCTGGATTTCTCCACTATCTGTGGTGATGTCCCTTTTTCATTTCTGATTTTGGTAATTTGGGTTGATTCTCTCCTTCTTTTGGTTAGGTTAGCTAGTTTGTCAATCTTGTTAATCTTCTCAAAGAACCAGCTTCTTGTTTTGTTGATTCTTTGTATTGTTTTTTTATTCTCTGTTTCATCAATTTCTCCTCTGATTTTAGTTATATCCTGCCTCCTACTGGCTTTGGGATTTGACTATTCCTCTTTTTCAAGATCCTTGAGGTGTGTCATTAGGTTATTTACTTGGATTTGTTTTTTTTAATGTGGGCACTCAGTGCTATAAATTTTCCTCTTAACACTGCATTCAAGGTGTCCCATAGATTTTGGTATGTCATGCCTCTATTTTTGTTTAATTCCAGGAATTTTTTTATTTCTTTTCTGATCCAGTTCTCGTTTAGAAGTGTATCATTCAGTCTCCATTTATTTTTGTGATTACTTTTAGTCTCCCTGTTGTTAATTTCCAGTTTCATTCCATTGTGATCTGAGAAGATGCAGGGAATTATATCACATCCTTTGAATTCGCTGATGCTTGCTTTGTGACCCAGTATGTGATTTATTTTGGAGAATGTTCTTTGGACAGTTGAGAAAAATGTATATTCAGGTGTTGCTGGTTGAAATAATCTGTATGTGTCTATTAGATCCATTTGGTATATGGTTTTCTTTAGGTTTGAACAATCTTTATTCATCTTTTGTCTGGAGGATCGATCTAGTGGCGTGAGTGGTGTGTTGAAGTCTCCCTATATTACTTTGGGTCTATTTGGGTCCTGATGTCCCAAAGACTTTGTTTTATGAATGTGGGTGTGCCCACGTTTGAGGCATAGATGTTTACTATTATTATATCTTCTTGTTGCGTTGTTCCTTTTATTAGTAAGAAGTGACCTGCTTTGCCTCTTCTGATGTATTTTATCTTAAAGTCTGTTTTTCAGATATAAGCGTTGCTACCCCTACTTGTTTTCAATCTCCATTTTCATGGTATATCTTTTTCAATCCTTTAACCTTTAGTGTATGAGTATCTTTGGCTAGAAGGTGAGTTTCTTATAAGCAGCATATAGGTGGGTTGTTATTTTTAGTCCACATTGCCAGTCTATGCCTGTTAATTGGGGAGTTGAGTCCTTTGACATTCAGTGTTATTATTGAGATATGATATTTGTTTCCTGTCATTTTGAGTTCTATTTTCTGTTTGCTGTAATGACAAATCTCCTTGTTTATTTGCCTAACTGGTGTAGTTCACCTCTCCTGTGGTTCTGAAAATTGCTTGTTTTCCCTTATTTGTTATTTATTTCTTTTAGGGTTTTCTCCAGTTTTGGCTTGATACTCGTGAATTCTTTAAGTGTTTGTTTATCATGGAACATTTTTATTTTTCCATCAATTTTCAATGATAGCTTTGTTGTATATATCAGTCTTGGTTGGAAGTTGTTTTCTTCCAGGGTCCAGAGTACTTCATACCAATTCCTCCTGGCATTCCTGACTTGGGTTGAGAAGTCTGGGGTGATTTTTATTGTTTTGCCCCTGTATGTCACCCGTTCTTTTGCTCTTGCTGCTTTTAGGATTCTTTGTTTGGCCTCTATATTAGACATTTTAATTATTGCGTGGAGTGGTGAGGACCTTCTTTGGTCCTGTCTTAACGGTGTTCTATATGTCTCCTGTATGTGAATTTCCAAATCCTTTTCTATGTTCAGAAAATTCTCTGAAACTATTTCTTTGAAGAGCTTTCTTATACTCTTAGTCTGTGTTTCTAAATCTTCTTCGATGCCTTTTATCCTTAGATTAGGACATCTTGTATTGTTTTGTTCTTGGATGGCCAGGGTGTGTTGTTCTAATAGCCTCTGTATATCATTGACTGTTTTCAGTTTTGAATGAACTGTCTTCCAGGAGTGATACACTGTTTTCCATGTGGTCGCGCCTACTAGAGTTGGTTTCTATTGCAGTCTTTAATTCATTTATTGTCTCCTTCATTTCGTTCAGTGTTTCTTTCTGATTTTTTTTTACGGCCTCAACTTCCTCCGTCATCTCCTCTATGCTTTCTTTGAGACCTTTCATCATTCTGAAGATCAAAATTCTGAATTCTCCATCCTACATTTCCTGTAGGTCAGTATCAGTAAGCTCACTTGATGCATTGTATTTCTTGTTTCTTCACTGTTCCTCATTCTCGTATTTTCGGTGTTTTCAATTTTGTGTTTCTGTTGCCTCCACATCATCTTCCTTTCTATGTATAAGATCTCTTGATGATACCTGTAGACTCAACTGGGTCAGTGCGCTACTTGCAGTGTTTCCTTCTCATCTCATTGACTGGGGCATGGTGTGTGTGTGTGTGTGTGTGGGTGGCACACAGGTTCTGGAGCTCGGGTGTTGATATGTGAGGTGCACTTCGAGGCACAGTGTTAGATGTGGGGTCTGAGGCACGGGTGACAGTGCCAGAAGATGCCCGGTCTCTGAGATGCAGTTCCTGAGGGTTTCCCGGGCCCCAAGTGGCCTTGGGGGGTGCCGCTGGAGTTTACCCAGGCTCTGATGTGTGGCGCTGAGTATCTCATGTGGGCCTGAGGGTGGTGTGAACTCTGGGTATTGGGTGGCAGTGCCTGAGGGTGCATGGGCACTGAGGCACGGCACTGAGGATCACACGCGGGCCCCTGTGAGGTGCACAGGCTCCTAGAACTTGGGTGGTGGTGTTGGTGCATACCCTGGCTCTGAGGCAGCATGGAGGGTTGTGTGGGTCTCAGGTGGCGGCACCAGAGGGTATCTGGGCTCTGAAGTGCGGCACAGGGACTCCAGATCAGGTGAGAGAGGTGCAGGCTCTGGGTCTTGGGTAAAAGTGCTGGAGGGCATGGGGTTCCAAGGCGGGGCTTGGAGAGCTGCCCAGGTCTTGGATGGCGGTGTTGGAGTCTGGGGCGGAGTGCAGAGGGCCGCCTGGGTTGCCTGGGATGGCGTGGCTGGACGCCTGGGTCGCATGGGATGGCACGGCTGGTCTAGGCGGGATGCAGCTGGCTGCCCTGGTCACAGGGGACCACATGTCTGGCCGCCTGGGTCACACAGAATGGTGCGGCTGGCCTAGGTGGGGCGCGGCTGTTTTCCCTGGTTGTGTTGGACCATGCGGCTGGCCTTGGTGTGGCATGGCTGTTAGCCCTGGTCAAGCAGGACAGCGCGGCTGGCCTCTGGGGTCACACAGGACTGCATGTCTGGCTGCCTGGGTCGCATGGGATGGTGCGGCTGGCCTAGGCAGGGCATGGCTGTTCACCCTGGTCGTGACGGCATGGCTGACCGCCTGGGTTGCACGTGATGGTGCGGATGGCCTAGGCAGGGCACATTTGTTTCTCCCTGGTCTCGCCAGACAGCACAGCTGGCTGCCTGTGTCACACGGGAAGGCATGGCTAGCCTAGTTGGGCCACAGCAGTTCACCCTGGTCACACAGGATGGCGGGGCTGGTCACCTGGGTCGCATGGGATGACACAGCTGGCTGCTTGGGTCACATGGGACTGCACGTCTGACCACCTGGGTCACCCAGGATGGTGCTGCTGGCCTAGGCAGGGCGCGGGGGGAGGGGTGCCATGGTCATGCGAGGCTATGCAGCTGGCTCCTGTGTTGTGCAGGACGGTGTGACTGGTCTAGGTGGGGTGCGTTGGGGGGCGCCCAGGTCTCAGCTGGTGTGGGGTTCCGATGCAGGATGCAAGGGATTGCGTGGGCTCGTAGCGTTGTGGGGGGGAGGTGTGCTGCTCTGGCAGGAGCCTGCGCTAGGGCAGCCTTTGAAGGGTATTCATGATCTGCTGCTGGGATGGCCCCACCACTCACAGAATTCTGCTCCGTTTTCTCCTTCCTATCTGTTTGCGGCACCGGGGGCTATTAGCTCCAGCTGTAGGGTCCAGGGTAAGATGGCTCCTTACTGATCCTGCCAACATGGGATCGCAATTTTCTGTGAGAATCTGTAGCTGGTAGCCTCTGTGTCTATGTATTCATACTCGGGTTACTGGCTTTTGAGTTTTGGTTCTTCTGTGGCTGTGAGATGTTGTTTAGTTCTGAGCCCCCAAGGCGATTCTGAGACAATTTTGAGACAGGTTTTTTCAGGGGCTCCTATTCCATCACCATCTTGAATCTTCCTCAAATCATAATAATTTTTAAAATCAATTTTTCCCTGCTGGCATTTAAGGCCTTGTGGACAAATATCTTTGTCTATTTTGTTCCAGGATATCTGACCAGAATTTGATATGTAATAAGTATTAGACTCCTAGTAAATATAAAGAATACATTTTTAAAATGAAAACATTCCTCCATTCTCAAACTCCTTAAATAAATTTGAATTAAAAGAACTGGTTACTATTTTTTGTCTACGTTGTTAGTAAGTATCTTAATTTGGGCTGCTAAAACAAAATACCATAGACTGGGTGGTTTAGAAAAAAAAGTTCATTCTCATAAGTCCCAGGTCTGAAGTCTGAGATTAAGGTGCCGACATGGTTCGGATCTTGTGAGTACCCCCTTCCAGGGTATAGACTGCTATCTTCTTTTTTTCCTTCACACAGCAGATAGAGAGCAAGAGAACTCTCAGACTTCTTTTAAAGACTAATCCCATTCATGTGGATTTTATCCTCATAACCTAATGACAGCCCAAAGCTCCATAGTCAATGTCATCACACTATAGACTAGATTTCAACATATGAATTTTAGGAGAATAAAAACATTCAGTCTGCCGGGCGTGGTGGCGCACGCTTGTAATCCCAGTACTTTGGGAGGCAGAGACCGGAGGATCTGGGTTCACAGCCAACCTCAGCGCACATGCGCGTGCGCACGATCGATCGATTGATCGATCTATCTCTCTCTCTCTCTTTCTGTCTCTCTCTCTCTCTCTATCTCTCTCTACCTAGCGAGGCCCTCCGCAACTTCATGAGACCCAGTTTCAAAAATAAAGCATAAAAAAATAGGGCTGGGGGTGTAGCATGGAGGTAGAACGCCCCTGCGTTCAATCCCCGGTACCTCAAAAACAAAAAAAAATTCAGTCTATTGAAGTATGACTTGGAAGTGATTAATTTATACCTTAGGTAAAGAGATATTTCAAATTTGTCTCTTCCAGCAGTGGTCTATTAGAATATTTTATAAATTTGTAAATATTATGACTAAATATTTGTTCAAAAAGATATTATTTTTAAGGAGAAAACAAAAAAGAGTCTCTGGTATTTTACATATATTGTCACAAATATTAATCTGAAGTATAAGGGTGGTTCTTATTGCCAGTTGTATCTATTTGGGGGGATTTTTCACATTTTGATAGGGTATAACAGAACTTAAAATTGTAGAATGATCTATAAATTTAGTGCATATGATATTTTTTATGATCCTCACTTCCAGAAAAGTATATAACTAGAAAAACATGTATATTTAAATGAAGTTAAGATGGACAGCTGAACTTCTCAAATGACAGGTAGACCTTAACAGAATTCAACTTAATGTTTATTGTTCATATTTTAATATCTTAGATCATTTTCTTTTTAAAATTACTTTATTAGTGCATTGCAGTTATACATCATAGTGAGGTTCAATGTGTTAAAAACATACGTGCACACAGCTCTTTGTGTATTTCCCTCCACATCCCAACCTTTCCTCCTAGTCCTTCCCATGAGTTAGTGAGATTGGTAATAGTACTGTCACATATTACCATAGTATTTTGAACTGTTTCCTTCTTCAGTCCTTCCTCTTCCCCTCTCTAACCTTCTTAAACTACCCTACTCTTCTCTCTTTGCATTATTTAAACTCTCTCATGTTTCCTATTTTCTCTCTAGCTTCCACAGATGAGAGAAAACATACTACCCTTGCCTTTCTGAGAGTGCCTAATCTCAGCATAATATTGATGCTGGCAAAACTGGATATCCATATGTAGAATATTAAAATTAGATGCTTATCTCTCTCCTCACATAAAGGTCAACTAATTATGGATCAAAGACCTAGAAATTAAACCAAAAGCTATGCAATTAGTAGAAGAAACCATAGGAACAACTCTCCATCAGATAGGCACTGGTAGAGACTTCCTCAATAAGACCCCCAAAGCTCAGAAAATAAAACATAGAATCAGTGAATGGTATCTCATCACATTAAAAAGCTTCTGCATGGAAAAGGAAAACAAGAGCCTAAAGATACAACCTACAGAATGGGAAAAAATATTTGCCAGCTACTTCTCTGATAGAGATCTTAGGATATTTTCTTAAAACTCAAGTAAACAACTACCTTTATAAGTCAGTCACCTGAGTCTAACATTTAACTTTACACAACATTTTCCTTGGGTCTACTCAATATAATACTAGGCACTGTGAGCATAAAGAAACAAAAGGATCTAACATTTTTGAGAATATGTGATGTGCCAGATTACCCATTTTATGCTTTCTGTTTATTTTCATAATTAACTTTTAAATTGATGGTATGATTATATATATATATATATATTGCGGTACCAGGGATTGAACCCAGGGGCATTCTACCTCTGCGCTACACCCCCGGCCCTATTTTTTATACTTTTATTTTGAAACCGGGTCTCACAAAGTTGCAGAGGGCCTCACTAAGTAGAGAGAGAGAGACAGAGAGACAGAGAGAAAGAGAGCTGAGGCTGGCCACAAACCTGGATCCTCCGGTCTCTGCTTCCCAAAGTACTGGGATTACAAGCGTGCAACACCATGCCCGGCGTGTGATTATATTTTTATAGTTGAAAAAGCAGAAACTGATTAGCTTACTCAAGGAAAGAAAGACTTTTACTAATTTATCACTCAGAAAGGACCATCTAGTAATGGTTGACTGAGAATGGAATTTTTCCTTTAAAAATACTATTTCTGGAACTTAAAAGATGTAAACCATGCTAAAATGATTCCAAATACCAGTATCAAAGAAAAGAGAACTAAGTTGGTAACCTGTCTTAGAAAATATAGTGAATTTAAGAAAATGGTATTTATGATTTGTATAATTGATTCAACTTTAACTTAATATCGACTTTAAATGAATCATTTTTTAAAAAAGTTTCACATCTGGACTTTTTAAGTGTCTAAATTTATATTACTATGGGAATAATTTTTGTCAAATCTTGAATAAAGTTACTCAGCACTGGCATGATAAAAAATGAAATTATTTTTTCCCGTTTATTCAAAGTGTCTTAAGTGCCAGTATAGATGCTATTATTACAATCCTTTGGACATTTGTTAGGTATCTGACTGTCAATTCCTTTCTACAACCCATACTGTAAAGGAAAATGTATGTCCATAAAATCTTAACTCCATACAGGCAGATGTCTGGTAAAAACACAAAATAAACAATTCAAACATGATGTGTAGTATCTTTGTCTATATTTCTAGGTTCTTTTTCTAAATCTACTACCACTTCAGTTTTTATGCTTGTATATCTGTGTTTGTGTATGTGTGCATGTTTGTGTGCATGTGTGTGTGTGTATACATTAAACATAATTACATACACACATGTTCCTCTTGCTGCTCAAAAATTACCACAAATTTAGTAGTTTTAAACAACACAACTTACTATCTTACAGTTCTGGAAATTAGAATTCCAAACTAGGTTTTAGTGAACCTAAGACAATTTTTCAGCAGGGCAGGAAAAATCTGTATGCCTGTGTTCTGTAGTATCTAGATGTGGCCCACATTCTTTGGCTCATGACACCTTCAATCTTGAAAGCTAGAAATATCTGTCATTTCTCCTTCATACCAGTCTTCTAACACTAAATCTTCTGTTGCTCTCCACTCCACTTTTAAGTACTCATGCATACATTGGGTCCTCCTGGATAATACAGAATATGTAATTGAGCCCATTTTTATTTCATAAAAGCAATTAAAACTGTTATGGTTATGTGGGATCCACCTGGGACAGATATATAAAAAAACAAGACCAGTTTCTAAATTTCCAAGGCAATTGCAGGTGAATAATTTTAGAAAATATCAAATAGAGAAAAAACTAGCAGCCTAAACCTCTACAGGCAGAAGAAGTAATTTAACTAACTTTCAAATTAAACAATAGCAAATTACAGATCACATGCAAAATTACCCTTTTTGCATATGTAATTACATGTGTTTATGCATCATTAGATATAACTTTTGAAATTTAACCTCAGAACTTGCCTTTCTATTTTGACCAAGACTATATAAATATATAAAAGGATTGTGTTAATTCTATCATGCCTCAACTTTCTTTGAGAAATGCTACTTCTCAACTATTATTATCCTTTCAACAAAGAGTAATGCCTTCATCTTATTTTCTTTCCTTGTCTAATTTTATTTTGCTTTTGTTCCAAGAATGTTTTGACCTCTCTTCTTCCATTTGTTGTTGTGGTTGACCTAGTTAAGGGAGTTAAGGGCATTTTCTTCTTTTATTACTGAATTTCTCAAATTAGTCATGACCATGGAAATTTAAGACTTGCGATAAAATCAATTTGTTTTGAATTGACAAATTCTCAAACTTGACTGAAACATAAAATAACAGTAAGATGCTTCAAAAAGATGCTTATGCTTGAGCCCTTCATAGATATTCTAATTTAATAGTCTGGGCAATGGCAGGGCCATTCCTACTTCTTAAAAGCTCTCCAGGTGCTTCTAGTATATTGTGGAAATATAAAAGCATTATAGGAAGCTCAGTCTCAAAGCCTAGGGGTTTTTCTTAATATCCTTCTGAGCCATGTATGTGGTCAACTGTTAAAAATAAATATCTCTAATTTTCAAAAGGACTCCATAAGGAAGGTATTATTGATCCCACCTAGTAGAAGAAACACAGATATAAGAAAATATAAATAATTCAATCGAAGTCATATATCTAATAGTTTTAAAACCCAGGATTAAAGAAAGCTTTGTTAGATTACAAGACTCATCCTCTTTAATTTTCTGTCCCCTAGAGGATAGCACAGTCTCTGAGACTTAGGAGTCATTAAAATGCATGTTGAACAATTATGCCCTAACATGTGTACTTATATAAATATAAATATTTCAATTTTTTTAACTTTTGGCAATACAACCTTGCCACTAAATTCTATTCAACATGCAGTGTCCACAGATGGAATAACAGTAAAGATTTTCAGTAAATTTTAGAAGATGCTGGGTGGTTTGCATATTATATGAAGTTAAATAAAGCTATATATACAACAAAGCACTACTATAAGACATTTCAGAAATTCCATTTCTCCTATTCAGTTATGCATTCATAACTTATATATTCTAATTTTGGGGAACTGTACCACATCAATATCTTTTTAGCAATTTACGCATCCCTTGACTTCTAGTTTATTTTTATTTAACAGACAACTAACACCAAAATTTTCTTCAATTTTTATTTGAATGTAAAACTTTTAATTTCTTGACTTTTTAATAATTATTTGATATATTCTTGAAACCAAGCAATTTTATAAATAATAATTATTATATTCTACATTTGGTTTTGGGTTACACTGAAATTAAGAGATGTGAGACTTGAAAAATTTGCTAAATTAATTCATGATCTTGTACTCATTTCATCAGAACCTGAAGAGCATCTTCCTAACAACTTTGCAGTGGAACATCCCCAAACAAACCATAATCATTAAGCAACCATGGAAAGAAGTAAGATCTGTGGCCTGCAATTAGAAGCAAGTTTTTAAACATGGCTCTGACACTGAGCTATCTTTTCCCCTTAAATATACTACTTCCCCCCCAGAAAACCATATGATTCTCACATAAAGTTATACATGAAACTTTTTTCTTGTTTCCTTTCTAAATAAAATAATTGGAATATTTAAGAGCAATTTAATTTAAACACAACTAAATTAATCATTATTTTGCCAGTGAATAAATGTTGCATGTTAGCTCTTAAATGCATTCACCCACTGCATTTTCTAATTTTCTTGTTTTATAGGTTTCATATATAGAGTTGGATCTACATTTTAAGAAAGTAAGATGTTATATTATGTAGAACCCAGTAATGGGCACTGATTAAAAAAAAAGAAGTAGAAATAGTTGAAAATTAGGTAATTATTAAAAATAATGTTGAGAGAATAATAAAATGAAAACCTTGCCTGACTGTAGGAGTAAATTAGTTGCAGTCCAGCATTTGCTAAGATCTCATTTAAAAAGAAGATAAATAGGCATTTTTACTACATGTGGTTTTAATCAGTGTGATATAATTTTCAGTTCCTTTGATTAATGAGCACATTCTCAGCTCTTAGGTGTTACCTATTTGTTCAGAAGCCATAGAAACACTCTGATTTAACTGGCTTAAACACACTTTTTGACTTACTTAATTAGCTTCTCTAGAGTTGCTAATAACTATACAGCCTTGACTGTGAACCATGTAATTATTTTGACATTAATTCTCTCCCTGGGATATCTTATTCTTGATGTCATCATTTCTCGACTTCAATTTCTGGCTGGTAATTTTATAACTGTAATAAAACTACTACTGGAAGATGTGCATGAATATTATGCCTTCAGATTTTGTGAGATAGATAGGTTTCAATTGTTATTCTCCTTCCAATAGCAACTATATTCTGTATTCTATTTGATAATGTATAAAATGTGAGGAGAGAAAATGAGTTAACTACCTTCAAGAAATATGAATCAATGTCAATTTTATCAAAATATCTGTGTATAAATGTTTTTCCTGTTTTGATTTTGGGTAGGCTCAACTCTTTACATTAAATTACCAAAAAGTTGAAATAGCAAAATTATAGATTTGGATCATTGTTGTAAATATATATGTATGTTCAGAGAAAAATAAGAGAGAAAGAATGTGGGGAAAGACAGAGAGGAAACAGCAAAAAGAGATGTGTTGGATCAATATGGCAGATTGACAATGCATCACAAATTTTCTTACTTCAAAGAAATATATTGACTTAATATTTATGGAAAATGAAACTTTAGGCTGGGCGTGGTGGTACAGGCTTGTAATCCCAGTACTTGGGAGGCGGAGACCGGAGGATCCCGGTTTGCCGTCAGCCTCAGCTGCTTAATGAGGCCCTCTGCAACTTTATGAGACCCAGTTTCAAAATAAAGTATAAAAAATAGGGCCGGGGTGTAGCTCAGAGGTAGAACGCCCCTAGGTTCAATCCCTGGTACCGCAAAAAAAAAAAAAAAAGAAAATGAAAATTTATTAACACTAACCACAGCGACAAAGAAATGATGTTAAAAATGCTGATAAAGTTTCACTGAATCCTGAAATAGGATAAGGTACATAGGTAAGGTGGAGTGGTAACCCTATGTCCAATTTCCGGACCAATCACGTGGTTAGTTATAAATTCTTTAAATTCTCATGTCTAACATCAAATGCAAAGGAGGGGTCCAACCATCAGAGTTCTCTGCCCATTCCTGGACACTAGCCCAATCCTTCTCAAGTGTCTGCCTTTGAGTTTTCTAGAAAGAGCTCTGAACTCGCACATGCAAACACTTCAGCACACTTTATTCTGGTCTTCTCTGATACTGTCAATAGCAATCAATTTGATCAGTCCAAAGTAATGCCTCAGGTAATTATACCTTCGTTTATAGGGATCTGGGTCCCTGAGTGGGATTAACGGTGAGCTACAAATATCTACCTCTCCTTCTTTCCAGATCCTCACAACTCTTATCTTCTCTGAGTCCGCCAAGACTAATGTTTCATCCTTGTTTACTTGTATCACCAAAGGATTCCTCCTATCTTCCACTCCTTGATTACAAGTCGTATTTCTTCAAGTTGTTCTAGGTCATACCACAATCCCCAGATGTTCTGACATCTCTGGAAACTGCACTCCATAGGTCAAGCTACCCTTTGCCTCTTCCGCTGCAGTACTTACTCAGCTTGCCCCTCTTGACACAGATCATGTTCTGTGTCCAGTCATTGCAAGCATCTTGCTTTGAAAATCACAACATGAAAATGTATTGCCTTTTCTTTTTCTGAACATTCATCAGTGCAGTTTTTTGGCATTGTAAAGAAACACACTTTAAATTCAAAACATGGAACCTGAAGGTTCTCTTCTAGTTTCCAAGCAAATTATATTTTATTCTATTAATTTTTCTACACTGTATAAAACTGTATTAGTTTTCTTCTCCCCTACAGCAACCAGGACTACCCTATCTGTCTTTAAATCTTACTTCTTTTTTTTGGTATCATGTATTGAATCCAGGGGTACTCTACCTTTGAGTCGTGCCCCCAGCCCTTTTTATTTTTAATTTTTGAAACAACATCTCACTAAGTTGCTGAGTGTTTCGCTAAATTGCTGAGGCTGACCTCAAACCTGCAATCCTCCAGTTTCATCACCCAAGGATTACAGGAGTGCACCACCATGACTGGTTTATCTTCATTTTTATTAACAAAATTGAAGCAGAACATATCAGTATTTCTCAGCTATTTAAGTATATCCCCCACATCATTGCTTTATGCCATCTGCTTTGCTGCCTTTTATTATATACAAACCATTCATGATCTTCTGTGCAGATAAAGTTCTAGCTAAAACATTAATTTCCATTTTTTCCAGCTCAAGAATAGAGCTCCAATAATTTTTCCTTCTCTTTAGTGAATTCTTTTTTCTATCAAATAAATTGCATTGCCTTAAAATATACTGTTATTTCTTCCAGATTAAAAGAGGAAGTAAATGAGGGTAAGGAAGATCACATGGAGGAGAAAGACCACAAGTCATGTTGAAGTAAAACTTCCTCAGGTATAGATTAAACTTTGTTTGCCTCTATATATTTTGAGGATAGGGGAAGATTTCCACTGTACCAGTTCTGGATACAGTGTGTTGCTATCTCAGAAAATATTTAGAACTCAATCAAATTTAATATGGGCCTTCACATTCAGTGTAATTTTGAGAAAACTAAGCTCACCAAACTTAATCACTCCATCTTTTTTATATAAATAAATATACTTAATACACATTTTATCATAAATTTAAATTTTTTGCTAATAAAAATTTTCATAGGACAACATATAGACTTTCCTTTTTCTTTTTTTTTTTAGTGGTACTAGGGATGGAACTCAGGGGCATTCTACCTCTGAACTATACCCCCAGACCTATTTTATTCTTTTATTTGGAAACAGGGTCTCACTAAGTTGCAGAGGGCCTTACTAAGTAGCTGAGGCTAGCCACGAACCTGAAATCCTCCTGTCTCAGCCTCCCAAGTACTGGGATTACAAATTTGCACCACCACGCCCAGCTATAGACTTTTATTTATAGGAAGTAACAAGTGATTATAAACTATTATTAGTAGACTGAACTACTGTATCCCCTTTCTGTCATTTCATTCTAACACAGAAAATCACATGCCCTCCTATTTGTAGGATGACTAAATGATGAAACACATGGAAATTGTTCATGCTATTTTTTGCACTTATGAAGAATAAGAGTTTGTAATTTTAACTTTTTGATTACAAAATGTTCTGTTATTTGTTGGATGACACTCAAATATCAGGGTTGAGAATATTGGCATTGCTTCTCAAATTTGGTGTAGAATTACTAGATGAAACACAGAAACTCTTAACTTCTATTCCTCAACTGTAGAGTTTTGATTTCCTTGGTTTCTTTTTTCTTCTTCTTCATTGAAGAATTTTCTCCAGCCATATTGAGACCCAATTGTCAAAATAAACATATTTAATACATATAACACAATATTTTGGTATACATAATATTTCTTATCTTTTGTATTTTTGATATGAACCATTCTAAGAGGTGTTGGGGGTACTCATGGTTTTTATTTATATTTCCTTGATGATTAGTGATGTTGAGCATTTTTCTTTTTATATCTGTTGGCTATTTGCATATCTTCTATTGAAATATGTCTATCCAAATCTTTGATCAATTTTAATCTGATTATTTGTTTTATTGATATTATTTGAGTTTCCTACTTTTTATATTAACCCCTTATTAGACATAGTTCTGGGCAATGAGCTTTTTTTTAACATGACCACAAAAGCACAAGAAATAGAAGCCAAAAGGGACCAAAGTGACTGCAACAGATTCAAAAGCTTCTGCACAGCAAAGGGGAAAAAACAACAAAGTAAAGAGACAAACTACAGAACCAAAAAAATTTTGAAACCCATATATCAAATTTGTATTACGATGTATCTTCCTCACTCCATATAATTCTAATGGTCAATTTTTAAGCATTAATAAAAGAAAGAGATTTAATTTAAACCAGGAAAAATACAGAAAAATGTATTTATTGATCCTTGCTACAGATGATCTATACTTACCTCTAGTTATTCCATGATACATAAAAATAATGGTGATATCATATTGTCAACATAGCTTATAGGAAAATGTTTCACTTATAATGACGGTACATCAAAATAGTACAACAAAAGGCAATCAAACTAAGATGAAGAAATTAACAATACAAATACTTTTATGAAATTGTAGATTTAGTAGCAAAGAAAGTCTCCTGAAGATGGTGTTTGCTGTGGTTTGGATGTATAATGATTCTCAGACTTCATGTGGAGACAAGGTGGGACTTCCTCGCTGGGGCAGTCCCTGGGGGCATGGCCCCAGATAGTGCTTTCCAGGCAGGCTGCTACAGCATTCAGCTGTCTCTCTCCACTGCCCCCATGAGCTGACAACACCTCTCTCCTCCTCTCTGCTTCTTGCCATCATTACCTGAGGACCTGTAGCCCCAGCTCCTTGCTTGGCAGCCAGCAAAAAATGGACCACATAGACTGAAATCTTCAGAATCATTAGCAAATAAACCTTCCATTCTCTAAGTTGTGATCCTCTGGTATTTTGGGTGATAGCAGTGATAATGCTGATTAAAATAGTGTATAATGATGATCATTTGAATTTATTTTTATATTAATTTATGGTTGATAATGGAGAACCCTCAGCAGAACAAGGGAAATGGTACAAGGGAAGGGGGAGGCCAAGAAAGAAGGGAATTAATGGAATTACTATCATAAACAATATGTACATGTGAAAATATACCAATATCATTCTTGGTACTTCATACGGTGGGGGGGAAGTGGGGGGCACTAAGAGCTGTGTGCATATATGTTAACATCAAATAGATATT
>PVJS01033711.1:0-21948 GCA_004027185.1 Glis glis
ATGGAACCAACCTAGATGTCCATCAACAGATGAATGGATTACAAAATTATGGGAAATACACACAATGGAATTCTACTCAGCAATAAAGAAGAACAAAATAACAGCATTTGCAAGAAAATGGAAAGATCTGGAGAACATTATGTTAAGTGAGATTAGCCAATCACAAAAAAAGAAGGGACACATGTTTTCATTAATATGCACAACCTAGGGAGTAGTGAGGACACAAAAGGGACTCCAATGACAACAGAGAACCCTCAGTGGTGCAAGGGAGGTTGTACAAGGGAAGGGGAAGGGCAAGAAAGAAGTGAATCTATGGAATTACTATCATAAACAATGTGTACATATGAGATTATACCAACATCATTCTCAGTGCTACATATGGGGGGGACACTAAGAGCTGTGTGCATGTATGTTAACATCAAACTGATACTCATTGTGATGTGAGACTACAATGCACCAATAAAAACATATTAATAAAAAAAGGCAAGAAAAGAAAATATAGATATTACTCTCTTTTAGTTATAAATAATTATAAATATAATAATTAGATAACAGCATATAAAAATATAGATTGCAGCTAAAGCAGTGCCGAAAAGAAATTCATAGGACTAAATGCTACCTTAGAAATAAGGAATGAACGTGTGTGTGTGTGTGTGTGTGTGTGTGTGTGTGTGTTTTACTGGCGATTGAGCCAGGGACATTCCACCTCCAAGCCACACTCCCCAGCCCTTTTTATTTTTTATTTTGAAACAGGGTCTCACTAAGTTACTGAGGTCTCACTAAGTTGCTGAGGCTGGCCTTGAATCTGTGATCCTTCTGTCAAGTACTGGCATGTGCCACCACACCCAGCAAAAATCATAAATGAATAATTTATGCTCCTTTTTCAAGAAAATAGGAAAAGAGGAGCAAACAACCTAAACTACACAGAAAGAAGGAACTAATAATGATAAGAACAAAAATCAATGAAGTGAAAAATAGAAAACAATAATAAAACAAAAGACTGGCTCTTTGGAAAAAATCAATAAAATTAATAAACCTCTAGCAAGACTAACAAAGATGAAAAGAGAGAAGACACAAATCACCAATATCAGGAATGAGATTATTACCATAGATATTGCTGCCATTAAGAGGATAAAGGACTACTACAAACAACTTTAGCTTGATGTTTTTGAAAACTGGGAAGAAATGGACCAATTCCTTGAAAACCACAAACTACTGAAACTCAACCAAGATGAATGAAATAATCTGAATAAACCTATAACCATAAAAATTAAGCTCATAATTTTAAATTTCCTGAGAAAGACATTCCCAGTCCCAGATGGTATCAATGGAGAATTCTACCAAACATTCAAAGAAGAACCAACAATAACTTTACACAATCTCTTCCAGAAGGCAAACGAGGACAGGAAACTTCCCAACTCAACTTATGAGGACACTATTCCCCTTATACCAAAGCCAGATGAAGTCAGTATAAAAAAAAAGAAAAGAAAGAAAACTATAGACTAGTATCCTTTACATCTTAGACACAAAAATCTTCAGCAAATCAAGTCTAGCATTGTGTAAAATAATTAAACACCACAACCAAGTGGTATTTATAGTAGATAAACAAAGCTGGTTCAATATTTTTAAATTATTCAATATTTAGTGACCAAAAGAGAAAAAAATGTGATCATATTAGCTAACAAAGAGAAAACATTTGACAAAATCCAGCAATTGTTCATGATAGAACTCTCAAGAATAGAAATGAACTTCCTCAACCTGGTAAGGGACGTCTATGAAAGACCTATGGTTAACATCAGACTTAGCCAGATGTGGTGGCATGCGCTATGCCCCTGGCCCTATTTTTTATACTTTATTTTGAAACCGGGTCTCATGAAGTTGTGGAGGGCCTCACGAAGGAGAGAGAGAGAGAGAGACAGGGAGAGAGAGAGAGAGAGCTGAGGCTGACCGTGAACCCGGATCCTCCAGTCTCCGCCTCCCAAAGTACTGGGATTACAAGCGTGCGCCACCATGCCCAGCTTTTTTTTTTTTTTTTAGGGATTGGCACACACTTCTAATCCCAGTAGTGGGGAGGCTGAGACAGGAGGATCGCAGGTTTGGGGACAGCCTCATCAACTTAGTGAGACTCTCAGCAACCTAGTAAGTCCCTGTTTCGAAACAAAATATAAAAAGTACTGGAGGTGTAGCTCAGAGATAGAATTCCCCTGAGTTCAATCCCCAGTACCACACACACATACAAAAAATCATACTTGATGGTGAGAGACTGAATGCTTTCCCATAAGATTGGGAGTAAGACAAGGATTTCTCTCTTGTTACTCTTCTACATTGTATTAGAAGTTCTTGCAAGTACAATAAATAAGAAGCATCTAGATTGGGATGGAATAAGGAAAATTGTCTCTATTTTCAGATGACATGATTATCCACAGGGGAAACACTAAGGAATTTAAAATGGTTGTAAGATTCAAGATCAATGTACAAAAAAATCTGTAGCATTTCTCTATACTAACAATGAACATATGGAAATCAAAAACTAAAACAGTACCATGGACCATGTTGATGAAAGAAATCTAAGAAGACCCAAGTAAATGGAGAGGCTTACCATGTTCATGGATTGGAAGACACTTTAAAGACGTCAGTTCTCCCAAAACTGGTTCTATCGGTTTAATGCCATACCAAAGTCCCAGCAAGGATTTTTATAGGCATAGACAAACTGATTCCAAAATTTATATGGAAAGACAAAGGACTTAGAAGAACTAAATCAATTTTAAAAAGATTGAAGTGCAAAGAATAAGTGTACCTGATCCCAAGATTTAACTATAGTAGTCAGACTGAATATCACAAGAAGAGAGATAAACAGATACAAGCATGCATAACACCCTACACACACACACACACACACACACACACACACACACACACAGAGTCACACACACTCACACACACACACATTCATATAAAATCTGAATAAGCTCTGTGCATTGAACCAGTGTATTTGGATTTGATAATGTACTATAATTTTGCAAGAGGCTACCACTGGAGGTAGCTGGGTAAAAGGTACACAGGATGCAAAAAGGAAAATAAGAAAAAAGGTATATAGGATGGGTTTGCAGCTGGGGCTCAGTGGTAGACCACTTGCCTAACATAGCCAAGGCTCTGGATTTGAATCCCAGCACCACACACTCGCATGCGCGCGCGCGCGCACACACACACACACACACACACACACACACACAAACACACACAACAGTACCTCTCTCCCTGAACAATTTTTTTCTACTTCCTGTGAATCTATAATTATTGCAAAATAAAATTTTTTAACAAGTCACCTGGGATCTTAATAAGCTATAAAGTCACAGCCCTGCTCTCCACCAAGCCTGATCTTCCAGGCCTGGGTGGGACCCAGAACTCTGCAGTTGAATAGTCTCTCAGATTCTGAGGCAAGAAGATTATAGTCATACTCTGAGAAACAGTGTCCCAGAATGGTGGATTGTAGCCTTAGTGGATGGTCAAAATCAAATGTGGAGCATCCAGAAAATAATAACACTTAGTCCCACCCAGACCTACCAGACCAGAGCTTCTGGGGCGGGGCCAGTCACCTCTTATTTTAATAAGCTCCCAGGGGATCCTGATGTGATTGACAGTAAACAGATGAGGGACCCAAGTTAAAAACCCTGACGGGTATCTAAGCAAAGTCCACACCCATTCTCATTTCCCCAAATGCTTAGATGCAAGAGGAAAGCAGCTGCTCTGTGGGTACACACATATTTTGGTACTATGTTTCTATTGATTTTGTTATTTCCAAAATCATCTTGCACATAATCTGGATTTTGAAAAAAAATTCTTCTACATTTCAATGAAAGTTGTCCTTCCAAGTAGTCACCTTGGGAGCCTTTCTGCTTTTTTTCTAGCAATATTGCTAATGCTAAAAACAATTTTAGAACAATTCCTTTAGAATTGCTTCAGAGCTGGTTTATGAACCTCGTGAGGAAACTGGCCCTGTTTTACATGTAAATTGTGTAATTTTGTGAATTTATATTTATGAAAATGCTCATCTGTAGATGAGGAGCTCCTGGAAAGATCATGAATAGAGAAAAATGTAAGGGAATCTCGTCATAAGCATGCATAGCCTTCCTTTTGTGTGCCTGGGATGGCTCCATGGTATTTGTCCACCCACCACTCCTCGGAGAGCTACCCTCTTCATTCCATGCAGTTCATATATGTATTTTTAAATTGGTGCAGTGTAATTATACATTATAGTGAGATTCAAAAATGATAAAAACACACACACACATCGCTTGGTGTGTTTCCCTCCATATCCCCATTCTATGTAGTTCTGAAGGAGCTGACAGTTAGAGCACCCTGCCCCTCTGGTCATGGGGATGGACTCACCACCCAGGCATGGCCAATCACAGCATCCTGTCTCCTTGGCAACTGTGACTGGTCCAACAGGTGGACACATGACCCAACCAGAGCCAGTCAGAATCCTTCACTGGGATTTCTACATGGATACTGGGACGACAAGCTCTGTTTTTCTCCTGGACCTGCTAAACTGGGAATATATGAATCTAGGGCTGTTGATGGCTATTTTTTTTTTTACCACATTGAGACATTCTGTCTGCAGAAAGAACTGTGAGAGACCAGCAGAGACTTGCCACAGACACAAAGACCGGCTAGGGTGTGCGATCGAGTCCAAGGCTTTATCCCTGCAGCTCTTGGTTGGATCCTCCAGACTTAGAGCAGTTAGTTTGTACTAAGGTGAGTTTGACTTGGTTTCTATCACGTGAATTCACAGATTCCTAGCTGGTATGGGCCTCTTCTCCTGCTCAGTCTTGTGGATACCTGATGCCTTTCTGCCCCTCCCAGCTCACTTCCCTAAAGTGGTCTGATCCTGGTTTTGGACTTTGGTATGTGCTATGGTTTGAGCGTCCCCACCAAACTTTATGCTGACACCTAATCTTCACTGGGCGGTGTTAAGAGGTGGGACCAGGTGGGACCTTTCGGGGTGATTAGGTCATGAGGGTTCTGCCTCATGCATGGATCAGTCTAGTTGTGGATTCATGGATCATCTTATAAAAGCCATGGATCTGTTATAAAAGCCATTTTGGCTCTGTCGCTTGGATGCACCCCCAGTGCCATGGGATGGTCTGTGCCATCAAGAAGGTCCTCATCAGATGCAGCCCCTCAACCTTGGGCCTCCAGGCCTCTGGAACCATGAGCTGCATAATAAACCTTTCTTCTTCATAAATGACCCAGTCTGTGGTATTCAGTTATAGCAACAGAAAATGAACTAAGACAGCCCGCATGCATGGTAACGTCTTCTTGCTTCCAGAGATGATGTGGAGTCCTGGGAAGCAGTGTGCCAGAGCTCAGCAGGCAGGACGCGTGCTCATCCAGCTCCACCACCCACTCAGAGAGACTGGGAATATGGGTGCAAACTCTTGAAACTCTCTGGACTGCAGCTGAAAGATGGGAGTGAGGAGTAGGTAATCGCTGCAGTTTGCTCTAGGTTTAAGTCCTATCATCCCTATGAATTCCAAAGAAAATTCAATTATGGTTCCGAATTTTAAGTCTACTCTTTATAGGGCTCAAAGAAACTACCTATACCAGTGACACTGGCCGGCGAAGTATCTGGATGGGTTGTGGGTCCTCCTCAAAACCTTTGTGGTAACAATACTTGTTAGTATTTACTGAGTATTTGCTATCTGCCAGGCTTCATTTGAAGTACATTCACCTTATCATCTCATTTAATCCTCCTAGAAGATGAATGAGGTAGATATTATACCCACTTTTTAGAACACAACACTGAAACTTAGTGTGGTCAAGTAATTTGTCCAAGATGGGGACTTGACCGCAGTCTCAGAGCTGTCCCTTGCAAGGAACAGGTTGGTCTCTTCTATGGAACAGCTCAAGTGCAAATAGGTTTGTGAGAGAAAACAGTTAGGCCCCCCACCGTGACTTTTAAAGGTGGAGATTTAGGGCAGATTCTTGCTCAATGGACCAAAAAAAACCCCAGCCCGATTAAGGTGCTAAGGTCTTGCTCCCCTAGAATCCAAAGCTGTACACCTGGCGGGTAGACTCCATTAAGGGCAGGAAATTTATAACTAGTTACTTATTTATACTTCTTTATGCACATAATAATTTGCTTATTCAACTCCAAAGCACCTGGTTGGAGAGAAAATGCAGGCAAATCAGTGAAGCATTGTGCAGACAAAAATAACACTTGTTTGACTTGTTAAATTAGTGGTTTTCCTTTGTAAAAAAAAAAAAAAAAACTGACCAGTCAGTTCAACCAAAATAGCACAGCTGCCTTCTGGGGACCAAAAGAGGAGAGGATGTTGGTATCAGCCAGGGGGGTGGCCTGGCCCTGTTCCAGAAGGCCTGCCCCTGCCAGGGGGCCCAGCTAAGAGGACTATTCTTGGGAAGGGGAGGGGCCACCCACGGGCACTGCCACGGAAAGGCGTCCAAGGTACACAGCTGAACGGAAAAGCAAGTTGTAAAATAGTATGTTTGGCCTGTTAATAAATAATAGCCAATCTTAGTATGCATTGAATTAAAAGTCTGTTTATTGAGCATATACTCTGGGTCAGGCATCACGCTAGGTCCTGTCTACAGATTCCTAAAACTCTGGAGGAAGACGTATCAGAGAGCTAATAGCACATATCTCTGGGGCTGGACATCATGGGGCCATTTCACTTTTCATGTGACATTTCTTTCATGTTCAGCAATAAGTGTGTATGACTCTTGGAAAGGGGAGGGGACTTGCCACAGGGTTGGCCCCACTGAGGCCGTCAGGAGGCTGAGCGAGCGAGGTCGGTCGTGCTGCAGCTGCGACTCTGTTCAAGGCCTCATCTTGTGATTTAACAGCTGCGTCACCTTGAGCAATTCACAGCCTCTTGAACCTGTTTCTCTGACAAGAGGCTGTCATGAAGGTCAGAGAAGTTTGTCCGCTGCGAAGTTGTATGCAAACGTGGACAGCGATAACCAGCCCGTAAGAAGTGAAGGCCCCCTGCACGCCCGGCAGGCAGCTGCACCCTGTTGGTGCCCAAAAGGTCAGAGAAAGCTAAGGAGAGCCCCGCACAGGCCACACCTGGGCTTCGGCTCACAGGGGCTCCTCCTGAGCTGGGCTATGGAGAAGTCTAGCCAGAAGTCCTGGGGCTCCGTCCCTGCTTGGCCTGGGCGGGCATCCTGCCCTTTTTGGCTAGCCATCCAATGTGTCATTAGGGCTAGAGGTGGAGTTGGCGAGAGGCAGAGAGGGAGACTTTTCCTGAGCAGCTGGTGATAGTCACAGGGCTATGGGGTCTGCCTCCTGTCACTTGGGGGGGGGGGTGTGTGGGGGTGTATCACCTGCCCATGGACAGACCCCTGCATTCGTGGAGTCCTGCAGAGACTGATGGGCAGAAACAGCCATTACCAGCCTGGGGTGACTGGGGCCTGCGCACCTCCTTTCCCCTGTGTCTTCGTACCGCTGGAATCTCTGGTCTCTCTCCACTTGGCCCGACTTTGGGCCTTCCACTGGGAGCTTAACTTTCTGGCCCACCGCCTGTCTACACGAAGCCCCAACTCGCTTTCTACTCAAAGGACTTGGTGAATTGCTGAAACCCTCCAGTGGTTTGTGGAGATTAAGCCCCACGGGGGTCTTTACCATGTGGCTACAACGTCCTTCACAACATGGTGCTGCCTCACTAGTTGGCCTGGATCCTCTGCATTTCCCACCACCCCAGTAGCCAGTACAGGTGACCAACCTGTGTTTCCCCAAACCCCACATGATCTCTCACCCCAGAGCCTTTGCACATGCTGTCCCCTGCCTCACCTGGAACACCACTCCCTTTTCTTGCCCAAAGGTTCTCCATTAACTGCAATTTTTTTCTTGACTATCTTTCCATTTTGTTTCAAGGGCTTTAAACATGGGGACCTTGTTTTATTTATCTCTGATGTCGAGGGCTGAATACAGTGTTAGGCATGCAATAGGAGCTTCATAATGCTAACAGAGGGTGCTGTGTACCTGTTCCAACCTCTAACCCCAGCTGCCTGCGGGCCCAGCCTCTCTCATGTGGACCTCTGCAGTAGCTACCAGTGAGGCCCTCTGCCTCCAAATAAACCTCCCTGTCAAGGCCAAGTCTACCTTTGTGAAACAGAAGTGGACCACGTGGTTCCACTTCCTAGAAACCTCTAAAGCTTCTCCATTATTTGAAGCAACAAATCCAAGCTTCTTGATTTGTAAGTAGGGGCCCTTGCGGGTTTATCTCCTCTCTCTGTCCCCCACTAGTTTCATACCAAGGTTTAAAACTTCCTCAGTTCATGGCATCCTTAGGGACTCAGTAGTTTTTATAGCATTCCCTAAGCTAAAGAAATACCTAACAGTCTCATTTTTAGGTAGATAAATCCAAATGATAAGTATTCATGTTCTAACAACTTAGTGGTCATTTGAAAAAAAAAATACACATAAATTGGAAGCAGTTCTCATGGGGACCGACAGATGTCGCTGTATTTTTCATGAATATTTAAACCATCCCAGGAAGCCCCTGTGAGTTCACCGTGGCACCCTGGGGCAATTGAGCACACAGTTTGGAAAACACAGCCTTTCATTCTTGCTATAATAAAGGTGATTTGTGGTTTTCCCAAATTTGCAGCCTTTCTCCATGTCCCTTCTTTTGCACAGATTTTCCCGCTTGTTAGTTTGGAAAACCCTTCCGGGCACTCTTGTCACCTGTCCTCTCTTCTTTGGAGCCTTCAGGGACCATTCACTCCTTGCCGTTTCTGGGGCACGTGGTGCACCCCTCTATTGGTCTGCATCACACTGCTTATTTATTGGGAGGCTCCTCACTGCTCTGTGAGTTTATTTTATTTTACTTTGATTGATTGATTGATTGATTCTGGGTTTTTTTTTTTTTTTTTTTTTTTTTTTTTAGGACAGAGCCCTGTCTTCTTTCTGAATCCCCGAGAAACTAGAAGAGCACCTGACCACAGAGGAAGCAGGTGGCTGGAGTCTGCCTTTCTAGTCCTAGGAAATCCCTTTGTCCACCTGATGTCCCCATTCCTCCTCCTGGAAGATTTGATGACAGTCTAGAAACCTCAGGACATTTTTTCTCTGAGTACGTTTCTTCTACATTCCCAAAGCCACCCAGTCCCCGGCCATTCTCTAACACTCAGGGCCACCCTTTCTCCTTCGCTCCCACCTCCGTGGAGAGGTGCCACCTATGGGGCTGCTCCGCTGGCTGCATCCCCTGCGTGCCTGCCTTTGTGGCCCACGCACAAAGCGAGTCTTGGGTCTCGCTGTGCAAAGGGTCACCCGTGGGGAGTTCAACGCAGAGAACCCTCAGATCGCCTCCCCCTTCAACCCAACAGTTCTGCCGGAAACTTCATCTGAGTCCGTTTCCACGTTGTGGGGACACTGAGATGTGTCGCCCAGACCTCCCTTCAGGGAAGGACTTGCTGCCCAGCTGCAGACACAGCTGTCAGCATCTTTAGTGTTTGCCCCAGCTGTGGGGACTCCTGTTTCCTGAGGGCACCTGCCTCCTGGGCAAACCTGCATCCTAGTTCATGACTGAACTAGGCAGGGAGGCAGGGGACTGGCCATTTTGTCCTGCTGGGGATGACTCTGACAACCCCGCTTCCTTCCCTTCACAGAAAAGGGTCCCTAGTAAACCCCCTGCACCCCAAGCCCATGTCATTGTCAGCGTCCAGAAGCCATCCTGCACCACCTGGTTCAACCAGCTCAGAAGCTATTAGTAAAAATGGTCATGACAGACATCAGCCCGGCCACCAAGACTCGTCCACTGTGTGATGGCAGCTGGCCGATCCGTCTGTCGCCTTCTCCAACCGTCACCTTCCCTTCCCCCAGGCACTCCCAACTCCAGGTCTTGTCTCTCTCAACTTCCTACTGGGTGGAATCCTCTCCCCTTTTTCCTCATTCACCCTTCAAGACCAAGCACAAGCACCCCTGCTCCTGGAAGCCCCTTCTGCCCTCACCGGCCTGTGCTCCCGCCTCACTTATGGCTTCAGGTCACCGGGCCACTCTGATGGTCGCCAATCCCTTCCTACCTGACTTTCTTGGGCAACTTGGCTCATGTCTGTGTTTGTCTTCTAACCTAGGAGGGGAGGGTGGTCTCTTCCACTGCCGTCAGCTCCATGCTGAACACAGGGCAGAGGAGGCCGAGATAGCTGCGGAGTGGACCCTGGGGGGCAGGGGGAGCAGTGAGCGCTTCAGACTTGGGGCCATCGCCCCTCTGTCTCTGTGCCATGGGAAGACCAGGGCACAGACCCTGCCGAGCGGGGTCAGGTCATAGGAGGGGAAGGGGAACACTCCTCTCAGAATGAGCAGAGAACTGATGCTGGAAAGAGGATTGTATTTGGATTCACAGCTTGGTGACGCTGGACTAATCCCTTGAGTGTCTGGGCCACTGTCCCTGTGGCTGGTAGAGTTCCCAATATCCGGTTAAGCAGCAGGTTTCACCACTGTTCTTTACTGACCCTCTTGCCTACTACTGGGAGTAAGCCTGGTTGGTCCCTAGGTTGGTCTCTAATTAGTGACAGCAAGGGGACAATGAGGACTTGGGTTCCATGTTATGCAAGCCAGACTGGAAAAGGCCAGGGAATCATGGCTCCAGCAGGGGAGTCCCCAAGAAAGAGGACACCCACCATGATTTGTCCTGCCCTTGTCCCACCTCACACCATCTTCTGTCATCTTTCCTAAACACCCCACCCAGCCACATACCCATGGAAAACATGCATGGGGTTGGTGTGTGGATGGTGTCAAGGCACACCCAGGAGGCCTCCTGCTGCCCGGGAAAGACCCCAGGCCTGGCAGCCCGGGGACACAGGTCCAAGCGGTGCTCTGCTCCTCCTGAGTCTGTGGCTCTGGGGCAGCTGTTCTCCGTCCTTTCTGGAAGCAGACAGGAAGATAGCCGCCCCTCTGGCCTCAGAGTCTTCATCTGCATGATGAAGTGGTTCTCAGCCTGGTGAGTTACGACTATATTAAGCTACAGTGAAGCTTCCTCCAAAACAGAGCTATGGCTACAGGAGAGAATTGGACAGCAAGGGGAAAAATATCTGAAAGAAACCTCTAACGGTAAACCTCCCTCCTCTGCTGAATAGACCCGCCCATTTAATTCATCCAGTTAATAAAACTTATTCCCCAGAGGGGGGACAGGCAGAGGTAGGTTGCAAAGCAATCTGCCTATACGCGCGGGGGTATATATGTATATCTTATAATAATAAAAAAAAGAGTAATTAAGAGATGTATTGAAGTGTGTAGAAATCCTGAAGGACACCGAAGCTCCGACTCAAGTTACTGTCCTTGGCGTGAATTGAATTCAATTGGGAATAGATAAATAAAAATAAAGGAAAAAAACAAATTCAGAACAGATGTTAGGCAAGCAATTTTTTTCGCAGTAAGAATCATAAACATGAAGAACAGCCTATAAGGCAAAGTTGTTGATGCAAACAGCATCAAGCTACTAAATAAATAGTTGGATGGCACCGCAGGGACAAAGAAACATTAAAATAGTCATTTGGCTGTCCCTGAATATTTTCGCCTACATGTTATGCCCAGGCATGTATATTCTGGGGTACTGGAGGGAGGTGTGTGTGTGTGTGTGTGTGTGTGTGTGTGTGTGTGTGTGTCCTCTATTACATAGAATACGTGCAGGACATATATTTGTGTGGGAGAATACAGCAGAATCACCTCTCCCAAAGGACGTGTGGACCCAGAATATGAATAGAGGGGCTTTGGCAAGAGCTGGCATCCGTTCTGCATAGGCAATGAAGCCAGGGGAGGAATCATGGCACTGTGGGAAGACGGTGCTGAACAGAGCTAGGTATCAGAAAGCCCGGATGTGTGACACTGAAAAAAGGGAAATTTAATGGCAGAAGAATTTCAGACACAGTTGGGGAGAAACAAGAGGCAGGAGAAAAAATTAGAGCATGGATCGTAGTACTCTAGAGATGAGAGGCGGCTTCAGGATCCTCATCTGAGAACAGCCCGCCGCCATTGCATAGCTGGGATTATGGGGTGCAAAGAGAGGAGATGGCTGGATGGCACGCACCATCCCCAGGAGCCACCAGGTCCCCAGGAGGAGCCTGGAAGGAGACACCAGAGGAGGGATTCCCTGGAGACATGAGCTGGCTGGGAGGGGACTCCTCGTCAGCAGTCTCCCCAAGATGCCAGCTGACTGCAGGAAGTCCTTTCAGACCCAGGCCGATGAGCAGAGGCATCACGGTGGGAATCCCTGCCACCGGGACCGGCTACTGAGGAGCCCCGAGGGCTCCTTTGACGCTCATGCCCGTCCCGCAGGTAGGCAGGTGCTGGTGTTTTGTTTAAAAGGGGAAGAAAATTGTTGAGTGACTCATTCTGGTCCCAGGTCTAGCAATAGCTGAGCTAAGACCAGAAGTCATGTCTGTCTTCTAATCCAGTGTCCTTTCTGGTGTCCTAAGATGACCCCCAAGAGTTTGGCTATGGGAAACAGCAGCCCCTTGGGAGTGGGGCATGAGGATGAGCAGCCCAATAAAAACCCAACTGATGACTTGGGTGAGTGGGGCCCAGCTAGTGCCATGACAGTGTGCCCTTCGCCTTATCTATTTATCCTTTGGATCGCAGCATGGCCTTTCATGGTACAAGTCAATTTTGTTCTTTGATGGGATGTTGATGAGGATGATAGGGATCCTCCTCTTCCAAGCTTTGATGTGTGTGTGTGTGTGTGTGTGTGTGTGTGTGTGTGTGTGTGTTGATGGGGATTGAACTCAGGGGCATTCTACCTCTGAGCTACGGCCCCAGCTCTATTTTATTTTATCTTTGGAAACAGGATCTCACTAAGTTGCTAAGGACCTTGCTAAGTTGCTGAGGCTGGCTTCAAACCCATGATTTTCCTGTCTTAGCCTCCCAAGTACTGGGATTACAGGCATGTGCCACCACACCTAGCCCCAGCTTTGATTTTTAAGAGATATTTTCCCTTATTCTTTTCATGAATCTCCAAGAAAATAGTAGCAATCACCAAAATTATCAAGAAAACAAGATCTTCCCGTTTGAGATTTCCTTGGGGACAAGTCTGTCATGAAAGATGTGTACTGAGCCAGGCGTGGTGATGTACACTTGTAATCCCAGTACTTGGGAGGCGGAGCCTGGAGGATCCGGGTTCGCGGCCAGCCTCAGCTACTTAGTGAGGCCCTCTGCAACTTCGTGAGACCTGGTTTCAAAATAAAGTATAAAAAATAGGGCCGGGGGTGTAGCTCGGAGGTAGAATGCCCCTGGGTTCAATCCCCGGTACCGCAAAAATAAAGATATGTACTGGAGGTAATTCGCTTAGTCACTCAATAAATGTTTACTGAGAGCCTACCATGTGTCAGGCACCATTCTAGGCACTGGGGATATCGGCATGAACAAGAGACAAAGTTCCAGTCCTCATGAAGTTTGCATTCTATCAGGAGCCTAGGATAATAACACAATTATATTACCTATTGTCAAGGAGTGTTCAGACTAGCTGAGGAATAAGTAGAATGGGAGAGCTATGGATTAATAGAGAACCCATGCAAGCCTGCTTGTACCTCTTACTAACCATGTGCCTTCTTCATCTTAAAGTCACTCATGTTTCTGTATAAGTTGGGAATAATGTGATCAGCCCAGCCAAACTCGAAGTATTGTTGGGACAGTCACACGAGATACTGCATTGGAAGTCTATGACCTACATAGAATGCTGGGGAACTCTTACAGATTAAGATTTGATGTGTAAATGGCCCCAGGGAGCAAAGACATACATCTTACCATCATAAAAGCAAGATAGATAGCCCATAGATTTCTCTCACAGGTCCATTAAGGGCCTCATAAAAGGATGTCCACTGCAAGACTGTTTGCCAGAGGCCACAGGGTGTCTCCCTCTGGGACAGTGGACAGGTAAGACACATGCCGGTGTTAGAAGCCACAGATTTGATGGGATCACAGCAACGTGATGGATCTTGAAAGTATAGTGCTAAACAACAAACTAAGGCATAGCATGAGATTGACGACATTTCCATAGGAGAAGATAATACCCACAAAGTGGCAATACACAGTTTGTAGGAACATGGAAAACAAGACACATTCAGTACCACAGGATGGGAAAGGGGACGAGAGACAGGTATAGGGATCAAAGGGAATGAAGAGAGAAGCAAAGCCTGTAGCACCGAGTCCCCAGCTTCCCTATCATACCAAAAAATCATCCCGAAATGGAGGTAATTAGTAGTTTTGGACTATAATGTTGATAGTTTACAATAATAAAGTAACTGTTCTTATCAATGGTTGTGTCCTTATGTGGAATTCTTTAGGAGTAAAATGCTGCTATCTATTAGATCCGTGTTTTCTCTCAAAGCCTGTTCTCCTATCCTAGTCCCAAGAGGGATTCTAGAAAACAAAAACAGTCCCGTGGTCAAATAAACAAGCACACTAAATTTCTCACTTGGACATCTTCCAAGCACATTATTGCATGAAAGGTGCCGAGACACCCTACAATAGAGATGTGTTCTCTGACTAACCCCGGGTTTCCACCATTTGACTAAGGGGGACTCCTCCCTTTTATTTTCCATGTAGCAATTATTATTGACTGTGGAAATGATCCAAAGGACACAGATTAGATTGGTGAAGGACGAGAGGCAGAAGATTCCAGATTCCGAGCACACCCCGGAACTCCCCCTTCTTTGTGTAGCTGAGTGATCCTTGGGGTGATCCTTCTTAACTAGGTCACCTTGGACCCAATGTCTCAGCAGCTCTACCACAACCTGAATATCTGTGTCTCCTCGAATTCATAGGTTGACATCTTAATCCCCAAGGTGATGGAGGTGGGGTCCTTGGGAGGTCTTGAGGACAGAGCCCTCTTGAATGGGATTAGTGCCCTTATAAAAGGGTCCCAAGGGAGCTCCTTCACCTCTTCCACAACCCAGGACACAGAGAGAAGGTGCCATCTATGAACCAGAAAGGCAGCCCTCACTGGACATCACATCTACCAGTGCCTTGGTCTCTGACTTCACAGCCTCCAGAAACTTCTGTCTTTACAAGTTACCCGGTTTGTGGTATTTTGTTACAGCAGCCTGAATGAACTAAGACAAGCTAAAGCTGATTATGGTGAAGATGAAATTACTTTCCCTTTGCCACATTCAACGTCCTGCTTGGGTGGGACCACCATTTTGTCTTCAGGACTCAAAGCCCGCATCAGGGACTCATGTTGGCTCGAGTGATCCTTATGAGAGATGACTTGTTTGATTCTCCTGCATTTTTCCTACAGGGCAGTTCTGCAAAATTTTCCCTCTTTTCCTTCCATTTCTGGTGATCCAAAGTATTGTTATCTCACCAGGGTTAATAGCATGTTTTTTATTTTTTTTTATGAATTCCTTGCTCCCCTGCACCCTCCGCCTTGTCCTCCTCTGCTCTGAGCACCCATACAAGTTCCCACGGACAACCCAACTCTTGAGCACCGTTCCCTAGGTCCATCTCATCTGCCATTGACAAGCCTGTCCTCCTTATTGATGTCCCAAATATCACATGTTCACAGCACACACTCAGCTTCTCTTCTCCTTTCTATCTCAGCCCAAACCTCTAACCTTCCTCCCCAGCCTGTGCATCTGGGCCCTCTTCTCCATGGGCCCCCTGCTATCTCTCCTTTATTTGGCTGGGCATGGAGTCAATTAACCTCCCTCAGGGAGCTCTCTCTTGGTGCAGGGCCTGGGGGGTACCAAGAGGGAATCCAGCATCTCCTCCAGCAAATGGTCACAAAGCTGGAACATGTGCCTAGGAACTAGCAGAAAGGCTGTAAAAGAAACCCAGATTAATTGATAAGCTACTAACTGCAAGGACAGGGTCTTGACCAATTACTGTGGTAAGAAGCCCTGAGATTGAAGGGCTGGCTCCGGGGAGAGGAGGAGAAGTGGAGAGCCCGTGAACGAGAAAGCAGAAGTCAGCAACAGTCCCAGACAGAAAGGATGAAATTTATGTGAGACGCAAAGGCCACCCTGAGCCTGGTGGGAAAGAGGAAACTCGGAGGGGGTGAAGCGGAATGGAAAAGCAGACACATAAATTGTACAGGGTTTGGCAGAAAGGAGTGAGATAAGAGGAGAAGGCGCTCCGGGTGGGGACTGCTGGGGATTTATTAAAACATACTGAATTTATGGTGCAGTGTGAGCATTTGTTGATAATGGGGCTGGTTTGGTAAAAAATGTGCACACTGGCTTGCAGCCAACAGGAAGTTGGAGGGGAGATCATGGGGACCAGGCATTCCAATCAGAAACGGGTGCCTCGCATTGGCCAGCTGGGTTCCAGAGTGCAAGGGGGTGAGTGTAAATTTCATCTGGAGTTCACTCTCAAAGCCCGATGGCAAGAAATGATGGCCACCTAGTTATGCCGGAAAGGGAACCATAAAGCATTGCTATGAAGTGTCCTCCAAATGGAAAATGATGGGGTCACTATGGAAAACGGTACAGTGGTTCCTCAAAAAAAAAATAGAATTACTATCTGCTGTAGCAATTCCACTTGTGGGTATATGCCCCCAAAGAACTGAAATTAGCATCTTGGAAATTTGCACACTCACCATAATAGCTGCATTATTCACAATAGCCAAAAGGTAGAAACAACCCAAGTATCCATCAACGGCGAATGGATAAACGAAACATGGACTAGACATACAGTGGAATATTACTTAGCTTTAAAAAGGAAGACACTCAGTACTTGGGAGGCTGAGACAGGAGGACTGCATGTTTGAGTCCAACCTCAGCAACTTGGCAAGGCACTCAGCAACTTAGTGAGATCCTATATCAAAATAAAGAAATAAGCCAGGCGTGGTGGTGCACGCTTGTAATCCCAGTACTTGGGAGGCAGAGACCGGAGGATCTGGGTTTGCGGCCAACCTCAGCTCTCTCTCTCTCTCTCTCTCTCTCTCTCTCTCTCTCTGTCTCTCTCTCTCTCTCTCTCTCTCTCCTTAGTGAGGCCCTCTGCAACTTCGTGAGACCCGGTTTCAAAATAAAAGTATAAAAAATAGGGCCGGGGGCGTAGCGTGGAGGTAGAACGCCCCTGGGTTCAATCCCCGGTACCGCAAAAAAAAGAAATAAAACAGGGGTGGGAGGGGGAGCTCCGAGGTAGAATGTTCCTGGGTTCAAGTCCCAGTATACACACACACACACACACACACACACACACACACACCTTACACTTGAGGATATTATCCTAGGTGAAATAAGACAAATACTGTATGATTCCACTTATATGAGGTCTCCAGAGAGTCAAGGAGACAGAAGTAGAATGGCAGTTGTCAGAGGCAGGGAAGAGAGGACAATTGAGAGTTACTGTTTTGTTTGTTTGTTGGGGATTTTTTTTGTGCATGTGTGGTGCTGGGGATTGAACCCAGAGGCATCCTACCTCTGAGCTACACCCGCAGCCCTATTTTATTTTTACTTGGAAACGGGGTCTCGCTAGGTTGACAAGAGTCTCACTACTTGCTGAGACTGTCCTCGAACTTGCAATCCTCCTGTCTCAGCCTCCCAAGTACTGGGATTACAAGCATGCGCCACCACATACAACAACAGTTATCGTTTAATAGGGACAAAGTTTCAGTGTCACAAGATATTAATGGTGGCGATGGTTACTCAGCTACATGAATGTACTTAATGCTACTGAACCCTATGCTGAAAGATGGTTAGGATGGCAAATTTCATATTATGTATATTTCCCACGATTTAAAAGAAGTCCTTCAGCCAAATGTCCTTCATGCTGTTCTCAATACCCGGATCTGATAGAGAGCAGGGACCCTCAGTCCCACAAACAGGGCTCATAGCGTCCCTCCTGCCAACCAGATTCCAATGCACGAAGGTCCATCCCACCTACCCAGGTGAGACCTTTCTTCTGTGGATAGTACTAGTGGTTTCTTGGGTCCTAATGCCCTGGCACTCATTAACACGTATGGATTTGGAGAAGGGCAGAATTCTGGGTGCCAAGCGTCCATTCTGGTGGGGACACCCAGCATCCTATTGGGCTAAGGAGGACCAAGAAATGAGGCTTCTTACTCCTGGGATTGTCTGGGGCACCCAAACTCTAGCAGGGAAGCCCGAGACTTAAGGGAAGCCACTAGGATTCTTTTGGGAGTCTTTTGGAAGAACCTGGTGGCCATGTTGATCATCAGGCACAAACTGTGATCAGTAGTGAGATAGAGAAGAGAACTTGAAGAGTTATAGACAAGCTTCAAAGGAAATATGGATGATCCATTTAACAGCTACCTCTGTGGTGGTTAACGCAGCCAGGCAGCGCATTAGTCATGGAGAAGAGCGAGGAGGGACCACCCAGGAGCTGGATTCCTCCCTGTGGCTGTCCTGTTGTGAAACGCAGGGGCGTCCATCCAATACCTGGATGCCCACTTCCCCTGTAGCCTGAGTAGCATCCAGAGGCACTGAAAGGTGAGGTAGCACCAAAGACCACAATCGCCACGTCCACCTAACATGAGACAACTGACCATCACCAGCCACAGATTCAGGGCAAAGGTGAGCAGTTTCCTCTTGAAGCAGAGGCAAAAATAGAACCCCCTGCTAACATTGTCTCCTTGGGGGTAAACGCGGGGGGCCTGAAGAGCATGTTAGAGAGTCAAACCTTCATCAGTACCCAGTAAACTGAGAGCTGGACTCAGGGCGGAAAGACTTCATACCGTGGGTGGGTGTGCCACCATGTAATCCCAGTACTTGGGAGATAGGAGGATCGCAGGTTCAAGGCAAGCCTCGGCAACTTCATGAGGCCCTCCACAACTTAGTGAGACCCTGTTTCAAAATAAAATACAAAAAGGGCTGGGGGCATAGCTCAGAGGTAGAACCAACCCCCCTGGGTTCAATCCCCAATACCAAAATAATAAAAATTAAAAATAAAAACAAGACAGATACCATGGATGGCAGAAGTCTTGCAGTTTGGGAGTGAGATGGGGGAATTGTTGTTAAGAACATGGTCTTGAAATGCAAAGGATAATCAAGGAACTTATTTTAGTAGTTAAGTTTCTATTATCTGCCCCGGGCATGTAGGCATCATAAACTTGGTGATGCCTTGCTAGGAAATTACTTCGCGTGCATAGCTGTAGAAATGTTACACAAAAGACTGATCAGGAATAATTGGAATACATAGTAAACAACCCAGACTCCAAAAGATTTAAGAGTTCCAAAGAAGAAAAGAGACAACGCTCCATTTTTAAGGACAAACTTCAACTATTCCGAATTTTGTAGAATTTGAAACGTGCATGTGGTAGTGTGTGACGTGGTTTTGGACATTTAGACGGCCCTGTGGGAGGGACAAAATTTAGAACTGGTATTTTAATCATTCGAGGGTTTCTGAGAACTTGAAAAAGTTTCTCCGCTCACAAAATAGTGATCAAAAAGGAACTTTCAACCCTATGTGACTGTGTATTCATTGTTTCTTTGAATTTAGTAATAATTTTTATACTTTTATTGGTGCACTATAGTCTCACATCATAATGTAGTTCATGGTGATAGTGACCTACCTGCACATAGCACTTGGTGGGCTTTCTCTTGGCTCCCTCCCCATTCCACCCTAGCAATAATTTTTTAAACTACGAAATAAAAGATGGCATGTCATTCTTTTCGGATAGAATAGAATGCTGTTTGCATTCTCAATTAATTAGAGTTGAGAGCTACAGGAATTGAATCAATGTGTGCAATTTTTTTTTTTTTGCAGTACTGGGGATTGAACCCAGGGGCATTCTACCTCCGAGCTACACCCCCAGCCCCATTTGTTATTCTTTATTTTGAAACAGGGTCTCACTAAGTTGCAGAGGGCCTCACTAAGTAGCTGAGGCTGGCTGCAAACCTGCGATCCTCCTGTTTCAGCCTCCCAAATACTGGGATTACAAGCATGCACCACCATGCCCAGCTCAATGTGTGCAATTTTTAGATGGTCTGTGCAAAGGAATTCTTGGCAGAAGATATATGTATAGAGCCACATGTTGTCGGGACTCACTTCTAGAAGGGAGAATGTCATGACCAATGCCACAGTGATTTGTGGCCATGCTACATAACTCTATTATGCATCTGGGGTTGAGCTACTTGGATCTATTGCAAGTACGACTCAATTAAATATGCAATTTATGATTCGAACTTATAGCTAGATATAGAGGCCCCTGAGGGTCCTGCCAGACTCCCTTCTCAGGGCCCAGAGACTCCCCAGGTTCCCAAGCCATCCCCTAGATCGGCCCTAATGTCTAAGACAGACCACCTTGATGGCTGCTTCCCTGGATGCCTGACTACAGTCCAGCCTACGCCTTCTTTGAGGGCAGCCTCCTCTGCACCTGTCCGCTGGGCCAGTGTTTGCTAGGACCTGGAGTTGCCGACTTCTGACCCTTTCCACGCTGCTGCACTTTACCCGTTAGCTGGAGCCAGCTCTGTCTGCAGTCTGGCCCTTTTTCCATACCTAGCTCACCCCAGTGAGGGGGCAGTTTCTAGGGCAGTCCCTCTTGCTTCCTTCCCCATCCTGGGAATGAGTATTCAGCCGGCCAGATCTCTGTGATGTAGGATATCCACAGGAATTCCTTAGATGTTCATACCCAACTCAAAAATCTTAACAGAGATGTTTTAAATTGTCAATTAATACATTTTTGCAAGTTTCTTAGCTTCAAAGTGTCTGGGCTAAAGCTGGGAAGTAATTTTAGTAACAGCTGAACTTGTGATTTTAAGGAATAAGAAGGGAGGTGCTATGGGGCAGGAGGCCCCGGGCCGGCAGCCAGGTGTGTCCGCCTCCTCTCTGGAGGAGGGTTTCAGCGGGAATCCTGCCACAGCTGTCAACAGTGGGCTCTTACTGATTGTGTCAGAGGCTTCTCAGCATCTTAAATCTCAAGGGGCAAACAGAGGGGCTTATTACAATCTTCTAATGTGGACTGGTAGAGGTGAGTCATCAGCTTGGAATCATCCAGTTTATAGCTGGAAAGGACTGCAGGTGTCCTCCGGTCCTTTGCTTTTCAAATTGCTGACCTTGACTCGCTAGTGGTTATAAAATCAATTTAGTGAGTCACGATCAGCTCGCACTTGTTTTATTTTTAACAAATGGAATAAAATAGATCAAAGTGGTCCCTATGCAGTAAATCAGGTATTGTTGCGTAAAACTTTTATCTTATGTGTGTGTGTGTATACTGGGACACAACATGGTCAATCTTTTATTTACTGAGGCTTGTTATTAAAGTATCAAGGTCACTGTTTTAGTCCAAAACCATCACTTCTAAGTAAACCGAGGTTCAAGAGGGAAAGTGATTGGGTTAAAATCACTGGAGCTAACAGGGGATAGACAGAGAGTGGGAGTTGGGGGTTCTAACCCCCATTTTCCATCACTCTCTCTCTCTCTTGGATGTTTTTACTCAAAGAAGAGGGAATGAATGTAGACTCTTGATGGTACGAGCATCAGCCACAAAGACTTGGATAGCAGTCGTCATTAAAATACACAGCAACCGCTGCTTCTATGTTCTCATAGAAAGAGGATGGGGAAGATGAGTGGAATGAGATAAATGGGGTGAAAGAAAAGTCCAAAGTCCAGGAACTTAAGTAAATTTCACAGAGGTCTTTGGATCAGGACTAAGAAACAAGGTGGTTTCCGTAAGGCAGCTTTGCAGCAGCTCACCATTACATAGAAAGGGAGGTCTGACTGTGGCCGGTGAAGTCAATGACAGGTTCATTCAAGCAGTGTGACTAGCCAGGCGTGGTGGCGCACGCTTGTAATCCCAGTACTTTGGGAGGCGGAGACTGGAGGATCCGGGATCACGGCCAGCCTTAGCTCTCTTTCTCTCTCTCTTTCTCTATCTCTCCCTGTCTCTTTCTCTCTCTCGCTCTACTTAGTGAGGCCCTCCGCAACTTCGTGAGACCCGGTTTCAAAATAAAGTATAAAAAATAGGGCTGGGGGTGTAGCGCGGAGGTAGAACGCCCCTGGGTTCAATCCCTGGTACCGCAAAAAAAAAAAAAAAA
>PVJS01033712.1:0-22002 GCA_004027185.1 Glis glis
GATTGGTAGTGATACCTTCGTATATGAACATAGCATTATTTGAACTGTTTCCTTCTCCCTCTCCCAATCCTCTTCCACTATTCTACTGGTCTCTCTCCTCGTTTATCTAAAGTCTTTTTCGTTTCCTATTTCCTCTCTAGCCTCCACATATGAGAGAAAACATATGACCCTTGACTTTCTGAGACTGGCTGATCTCACTTAGCATAATATTTTATAGTTCTGTCCATTTTCCTGCAAATGACATGATTTTGTTCTTTGTGACTGAGTAAAATTCTATTGTGTGTATACACCACACTTTATCCATCCACCTCTTGATGGCCACGTAGGTTGGGTCCATAATTTGACTATTGTGAATTATAATGCTATAAACATGGGTCTGCATGTTTCACTATAGCATTCTGAATTTAATTCTTCTGGAAATATGCCAAGAAGTGGCAAAGCTGGGTCTATGGTGGTCCCATTCCTAGTCTTTTGAGAAACCTCCATACTGATCTCCGTAGTGGTTGTACTAATTTATACTCCCATCAAGTAATTTCTTTTGTTGTGGAGATCATTTTCACTCCTAAAGAATAGACAATTACAATGTTTAAAATTTATCTTACATCAGGGAGTGACATGTTCCCATGTATTAAACTCCCATTACAGTTCTTTGCATTATCTTCACTATATTAAGACTATAAAGCTTTATTAGCTTCAGTTAAGCTGTTAAAATGGCTAATATCTACATAAGATGAAAGTGATTTTCTTTAGTAGAGGCCAGGGAAAGAAGGAGGAGGAGGAGGAGGAGGAGGAGGAGGAGGAGGAGGAGGAGGAGGAAAGAAAAAAGAAATTTACCAAAAATAATAGATGAAAGTTTCACCTCAAATTATATAACTTTCCAGTTGAGTAATCTTTTGGTCTTTTATATGACTCCATCAAATGTCTTTTTTGTTTGTTCTACTTTATTTCACTTAAAATATAATTTATTGCTCGTGAATTAAACTAGAAAGCTCCATCACACCACTGAGATGAGCCATAAGCATTTGCTGCTGTGGACAAGTTTCCTAGGGGATAAACCCTCAGAGTGTCCACCAACTTTTTCTTTTTTTATTGTGATGGACTGAACGTGCTTGTCCCCCCAGTATTCATGTTGAAGTCCTGACCCCTCATGTGATGGTATTTGGAGGTGGGGCCTTTGGGAAGTATTCAGGTTTAAATGAGGTCTTGGGAGTGAAGCTCCCATGATGGGAGTAGTGTCCTTAGAAGAAGAAAAGATGCCCGAGCTCTCTCTCCCACAGCCCTGTGCACACGTGGTAAGAAGGCTAGGCCATCCATAATCCGCCAAGAAGGACCTTGCCAGGACCTGAATCTGCCAGTGCCTTGATCTTTGTATAAGTCAGGGTTCACCAGATCAACAGAATTCACAGAATGAAGGGGGAAAAAAAAGGATTTATTAGATTAGCACAATGCAGTCCAGAATTTCAACTGCACGTGAAGAGTCAGAGGAATCAGCAGCTGGTTGGGTGGTCTAAGAGCTGGAGCCCCACGATTGAGGCAACCACCAATTCAGTCCAGTCCAAAATGTGAAGACAAGGAAGCTCCTCGGAGAAACGACGGCGAAGCTTCAGTTCGAAGGCTGGAGACCGATGATCCCAGACGAGAGCAGAAGATCAAGAAGCTCCTCAAGGAAACAGCAAAGTTGCAGACTGACGATCTCAAACGAGAACAGATGCGTTTTCTTCAGGAAGAGTCGCGGCTCCCTCCATGCGGCTTTCTCCTTCTTTTATCTAAGTCCTGCACCTATCAGAACCCTGCTGCCCACGTTCAGGGCAGGACTTCCAGTTCAATCCACTGTTATACAACCAAAGTCACATGATCTGGGGTGAGTCAAGTTGACAAACCGGACCAACTATTACAATCTTGGACTTCCCAGCCTCAGAACTGTGAGAAGGAAATGTCTGTTGTTTAAGCCACCCAGTCTGTGGCATTTTATTACAGCAGCCTGAGCTACAATTCCACTGTACTCGAGTGATAATAAATATAACATGGCCGATACCTTACATGTGTATGGTACTTTGGATACTAAGTGCTCTTCATGTATTAAATCTATGTTTGCAATCACCCCATGAGTTAGGTCCTGTTCTAACCCTATTGTTCAGATGAGAAAACTGTGGCAAAGAAAAGCTTGAGTAGCCTGTGCAGATTTATAAAGCCAGTAAGTCAAACCCAGATAATCTAGTTCCAGAACCTGTGGCCCACATCCCCCGTGTCCTCTGCTAAGCCCTGTGCTGTGGACCTGGTTGGGAAACTTGCCTGTCTGGGGCTCTTTCTGGCCTTGCTGTGACCTTGGCAGGGCCAACAAGCTAGCTCAGGGGCCTGCGGTGAAAGGCCCAGGTGAGAGCAAGGAAGGGTGCTGTGACGGCCTGTGGTGGTGCGTTGGCTGCACTTGGTATTGTTTACTAATTACCACATTGTAGTTCTGAAGCTTGACCATTCCGTGTATATACTGGAGTTTGCTGTCCATCAGTCCTCTGGAGGTTGTCCTGGCGACGGTGTTGTGGCTCTCTGTCAGCAAAGCAGGATTTTCCAGGCAACATCTGGATGGATGGCAGCGTCTGGACCCCATTGGCCGGGAGGCATTTGCTGTGACCTGCATTGTCTTTGAAGTGACCTTTGACAGCTGTGTGCTTTTCCCTTTCAACCCAGCTGGTCAGACTCAAGTGACTCGCCTAGAGAAGATGCCGTACACTTGGCTTGCCAACACAGGCGTGCTCATTCAAGGAGAGTCTTTTTGGAATCCCACTCAGAGAAGTGGGCAGCATCGCTTTCCAGCTGCCACGTGTTGGGAAGCCCGGGGTGTTCTCAGACACACCGTCCACACCCATTCTCCAGAATCTTGTATGACTTCAGTTCACACAAGTTGTATTCTCTTTAACCATATTTTTCTCAGGGGCTCAGAAACCCGGTCTGAGTGTGAGAGTGTCTTTTCAGAGAGTAGTAGAAAATAGGAAAATGTCAGAAAAAAAAATCTGTCTTTTGGTGTCTTCAACATCACTAGAAATTCCAGGATACAATTGAAAAAAATAATAACTGGGTCACAGGAAAACTGATTTAGGGGGGAAATTACAAGTATAAAACAATGAGAAGCAGTTGTGCAGGCAGACGTGTGATAATTAAAGCTGACCTTGAAGCTTGTCTCCCTGGGTTCCGCATATCTGAAATGTTGGCATCCTGACACTACAGTGTATATTTGTGTATCTGGAAGCTTTTTTGTGGTGTTTGTGGAGGAGGGCCACCTACAGTGCAAATGACAGGCTGGGGAAAATGGGGTGACGGGGCTCCTGTGTCCAAGAAGCCATCTGGAGCTGGATTGCGGCCAGATCTGAATCCCAGAGCTCTCACCTAATGCTGGTCCCCAAAGATCCTGGGGTAAAGCAAATTCAGTCCACCGCTCCCCAGCTCATGGGAACTGTCATTTAGACCCAGGAACAAAAATAAATAGCTCAATGTTCATTTTCCCTGAGTGTGTCTACTATGAATGATAGGATAACTGGTCATGATTTTTAAATTACATAATCATCAACGTCTATACCTTCTCCTTTACCTTAGTGAAGTCTCCACTATTATGTAAAATAGGACTTTGAGCAGCATCTACAAAAAAATGTTTGCCAGTGATGTGGTGAATTGACTGCAGTGAGTTATTTCCCAAGTGGTAAATAAAGCTTGGAAGAGATGGTAACTGCATAGAAGTCCATACATAGGGTGTCATAAATCTTGGAATTTGCTTTGTGCTGAAATAGTTTATTATAGCATTGATGGTACTTGGGAAAAATTTATTGAGTAATAAATCACTCAAATTAAGTAATTTCAGTGTGTGTGTGTGCATGCTATAAACTTCATCTAGGTCTTAAATGTTTGGGTCAAATTTTATGAGACTTTTCTTTGCCTGGGATTTAGTGTGGGTTCGTCAAGTGTGCAAAACAAGATGTGTGACTGTTCAAGATATGAAACCTGTTAAAAATGCTAACCATGTCGCATTTCTCATATTCCACTAAGAAACTGCATTTATTTATTTATTTGTTTGCTTATTCATTTATTTATTTTACTGGGGATTGAACCCAGGGACATCCTATCTCTGAGCTATACCCCCAGATCGTTTTATATTTTTGTTTTGAAACACAGTCTTGCTGAGTTTCTGAGGCTGTCCTTGAACCTGTGATTCTCCTGTCTCATCCTCTCAAGTACTGGGATTACAGGCATGCACTATGCCTGATAATTTTTTTTAAACCCAAGCTTGTGCACTATCTCTGAGGGGGTGATCAGGCTGACAACTGGGATATACCTGGAAACTGGATGGTTTAACTGTACTAATTTAGGCCCAGAGCAGATGAAAAGCAGGGATGGTAAGTTGCAATTTAAGGGAATGACAGTTGGACTCCATGGGTGTGAGGGGAAGGGAGATCAAGAAGATAGCGAACAAATCATATTACATGTTTTAATATTGCATCTTTTCATCCAGGATTAACTCTCTGGGGAGACTGTGTCCACAGCATAAATTTATACTTTAGGCCCATGAGGACTGTAAAGGGGCCATGCGTAGCCTCTTGTCTAGCCTCTCACCATAGAAACCCTATTAATATGTACCTTGAAGATTTCTTTGTGGTCACTACACAATGCAGAGCTGATTGGAGAGTGGCCACTCATTCCTGGAGTGTATTTCTTGTTTTCCTAGACAGTGATATTATCTTGAGATTCATCAGAGAGAGAGAGAGAGAGAGAGAGAGAGAGAGAACTAGGAAGGAGGAAAGTAGTGGTAAATACAGAACGCACCACTCACCACTCAGTTTAGTTGAGCACTTCTGGGCCAGGCACTGTATTAAGTATTGAGAGCTACAATAATCAAAACGTCACAGTCCCTGAGGTTAGTGGTGAAATATGTAGAGTGTCAAATGCCAAGAAGGAAGAAAGTCAAAGGCCCTATGGGAGCCAGAGGAAGGGTACCCAGCCCAGCCAGGCCACTAAGCGTAGTTATCCTGGGTAAGGCGAGGCCACAGCTATTGTTGGAAGAGTGTGTCATGAGGGCAGACAACCTCCAGCAAGAAGCAGTGTGATGTGTTTAATACCAGTTAAAAGAAACTGATATTTTAGGAGCATCAAATGATGGGGGGAAACTGGGAGGTGAGGCTGGAAATGGATTTCTAGGCGGCCTCGAAGGAAGCCTGCGTGCTTGCTGTGGGCCCGAAGCTGGGCCTCTGAAAGCTGACTGCTGTGATCAGATTTATATTTTAAAGAGATCACTCTGGCAAGTGGGGGGCTGGGGGATCTGAAAAATACAAGGTCAGAATCACAGAAGCTATAAAAAAGTCAAGGTGAGATGACATAGGCCTACTGCAAATGTTATAGATCCAGAAAAACCTGTAGACCCATATTTTATGAGTTATGAGTTTCTTTACTCTTTTTTTCAAGTTTTTTTTTATTTTTTATTTTTTTATTGGGGTAAAATATTTATACCATTAGACTTGCCATCATAACCATTTCTTTCTTTTTTTTTTATATAGTACTGGGGATGGAACCCAGGGGCATTCTACCTCTGAACTACACCCCCAGCCCTATTTTTTATTTTTATTTTGAAACAGGGTCTTGCTAGGTTGATAAAAGTCTTACTGCTTGCTGAGGTTGTCCTCAAACCTGCAATCCTCCTGTCTCAGCCTCCCAAGTACTGGGATTACAAGTGTGCACCACCACGCCCGGCGCCATCATAACCATTTCTAAGTGTACAGTTCAGTGGTATTAAATACATTCATAATATTGTACAACCATCACTGCCATCCATCTTCAGAGCTATTTCATCATGCAAAACTGACACTCTGTACCCATTAAACAATAACTCCCATTCTCCCTCCTAGATACCCCAGCAACTTCCATTCTACTCTCCATGTCGATGATTCCGACTACTCTAGGTGCCTTGTATAAGGGAATCATACAATGTTTGTATTTTTGTGACTGGCTTATTTCACTTGACATAATGTCCTCAATGTTCACTCATATTGTAGTATATGTCAGAATTTCCTTCCTTTTTAAGGCTGAATAATATTCTATTATAGGCATATACTGCATTTTGCTTATACACTCATCTGTCAGTGGGTTGATTTCATGTTTTAGCTTCTGTGAACAATGCTGCTTTGAACATGGGTCTTTTTGAGACCCTATTTTCAATTCTTTTGGGGATATACCAAGAGTGGGATTGTTGACTCACACAGCAATCTGTTCAGTTTTTCGAGGACACATCAAACTGTTTTCTCCAGTGATTGTACCATTTTACTTCCCACCAACAGTGCACTAGAGTTCTAGAGTTCCAATTTTTCCACATCATCTCTAACAATTGCTATTTTCTGTTTTTTTATAGTAGCTACCCTAATGGGTGTGAGGTGATATCAGTACGAGCTATTTTAAATAAGCAGAAAAGTATAATAAATAGTACAAAACCCCATGTTCCAACCAAGAATGTTGAATGGGTATTAATAAGCTCCATAATTTGATTCTTAAAGAGATAAAACATTCATTACAATTTCATTGAATTTTCCTGTAAACCTCACCTCAATCTCAATATGTTCGCCCAATCTGAGTTTGCTCCTAATCATTTTATGTGTATTTTATATTTTTCCTACATATATTTGTACTTGAAAATCACATTTTTTATCATATATCTTCAACTTTTACTTTGATGGTATCTTAGTCAACTTTCCACTACTATAACAATTACCTGAGATGAATAAACTTAGAGAAGTCTATTTTGGCTCCTAGTTTTGAAGGTTTCAGTCCATGGTTGGGCAGACACATTGCTTTTGGCCCTGTGACAAGTCAGCCTAGCAAGGCAGGAAGCATGTGGCAGAGAGAAACCGCTCACCTCATAGCCGGATGAAAGAGAGAAGCAAAGAAGAGACCAGCACCCTACAGTCCCTTTAAGGACCCCCCCCCAGTGACTTAAAACCTCCCGCTAGACCCCACCTCTTAAAGGTCCCACCACCTCTCAGTATCACCAAGCTGGGGACCAAGCCCTTAATACATGGTCCTTAGGGGACATAGCATTCCAGATCCAAATGATAGCGGTATCAGACTACATGCAATGTTATGCAACTTACTCTTTTTATTCTCCATTATTTTTTAAACACATCCATATTGATACATCATAGATCTTGAGTTTTTCCTAATAACTATTATGTGATATTTTACTGAAGTATATACTATAATTAAATAGGGTTGTGAGATTCCTTTCTGTGGCTCTTCTCATAGCCTTGCCCACTCAGGGTTTCCTAGAGAATTAAGCCCTAATTCCCATGTCCTACCCTGTTATGTATGAATTAGCTTCTCACCTATTGATGCATGTAGAACAGTTAAACGACATCCTTGGGAAATATGAGAGAATCATCCTTCAAATCATTCTGGGTTCTATGGTTCAGATGAGAACTGCAGGTTGAGAAAGTCTCTGAGTAGAATTGTTGGGTCATAGGGTCTGTGCATATCCAAATGTCATTATTCAACACGATTTTCCATTCACATCCTCTGGCACCACATAGTAATTTGTTCCTTCACTGCTAATAGTGGTTATTGCCAGACTTTTCTGCATTAACCAACTGAATAGTGTAATTGGTATCTTATATTTTAATATTTATTTTCCTGACATTTTGTCTCTATGAGCACCTCTTTCACACACACACACACACACACACACACACACACACACACACACTCATATGTTAAGATTCCCTCTATAAATTGCCAATTTATGTACATCTCAGTTTTCTATTTGGCTTTTGCCTTTTCCTTACTTATTTTAGGCTTCTTTATATATTTTGATTACTAATCCTTTGTCAGTTATATGTTAAAATATATTTTAAATTTACTTATGATTACTTTTTTAGATCAATGTTTTTCATTTTCATTTACTTTTTTCAAATTTATCATTCTTTTCCTTTATTATTCTTTTTCCTTTACATTTCTTTAGAAGTTCTTCTATATTCACATTTTATTTCCCACTATATTTTTTCTATAAGGTAAAAAGTTTCACTTATTTTATCCTTTTTATTTCTCCTGCCATTGGTCAACCAATTTTTGTGTATAGCCTGAGGTGAAGGTCTCAGTTTATTTTTTCTATAGAGATAACCAGTGGTCTAGAAACTATTAATTAAACTATCTTTGCAAAGGTCCATGGTCTACACATGTGTAGGATTGTCTCTGAGCTCTCTATACTGTCGAATTCTGTTTATCACACACTGTTTTAATAATTATAGCTCTATCATAAGTTCTGAGATCTGGCAGGGAAATTTCTCCCCTTCTTTTTTCTTTATCATTTTGTCTATTCTTGGATTCTTCCTCCTCCTCTTCTCCTTCTTTTTATCATTGTGCCTATTTTCGGATCCCTCCTCCTCTTTCCCTTCCTCCTCTTTCTCCTCTTCTTCTTCTTGTGCTGGGGATGGAACTCAGGGCCTCACACATGCTAGGGAAGCACTTTATCACCGAGTCACATCCCCAGCCCTGGACCTTTGTTCTTATATATAACTTTTAATATCAAACTTATTCAGCTAAAAAATAAAAGTATTAGGATCTTTATTAAAATTATTCTTTGAGTTAAGGGAATAATTTGGGGAGAATAGATATTTATGATATTTTTCTTTTTCATGAATATGCTATATCTGTGTTCTTATATATTACTCAGAAATATAATTTATTTCAAAAAGGTCCTTGGCATTTTTGTAAGATTTAGTCCTGAGTCCCTTGTAATTTTCTAGCTGTTTTTCTTTTTGTTTTTTGCGGTACCGGGGATTGAACGCAGGGGCGTTCTACCTCCGCGCTACACCCCCGGCCCTATTTTTTTATACTTTATTTTGAAACCGGGTCTCACGAAGTTGCGGAGGGCCTCACTAGGTAGAGAGAGGGAGAGAGAGAGAGAGAGAGAGAGAGAGAGAGCTGAGGCTGGCCACGAACCCAGATCCTCCGGTCTCCACCTCCCAAAGTACTGGGATTACAAGCGTGCACCACCACACCCAGCCTTGTTATTTTTTCAAATGTATTTCTTCTACCCTTCATCTAACTTCCATATTACTTAACTGTTCTTTTTTAAACCTATTTTTTTAATTTGCTCTTCTTGTTCTAGGATCTTGAGGTGAGAGCTGCAACTGTTAATTTGACATTTCCTCTTTTCTAATGTAAGCATAAATTTCCCTCTCAACACTGCTATATCTGTTTCTCACATGTTTTGATAAGTTCTAGTTTAATTTTCATTAAGTTCAATATTTTAATACCTCTATTGGTACATTGTAGTCTCACATCACAATGAAATTCAGAGTGATAGGGATATACATGCACACAGCACTTAGTGAGCTTTCTCCCAGCTCCCTTAATTATTCTTTTTTTTATTCTTTTTCTTTCTGTATTATATTGCACAGTCCAGTCTAGAATTTAATCCCATCTCAGTCCAGTCTAGAATTTAATCCCATCTGGACTGTTTTCATTTATATAAATGGCCATGTTTTTTCATTTCCAAAAATCCTAATTAGTTCTCTTCTGTATCCATATGTTGTTATATTTCTGCCTTGTTCTATTCCATAATGTCTTGGGGTTTTATTGTTTTAATTGTGTGCCTTAATTTATTTTTCTGAGTATCCTAAATGTACTTATTTTTAAAGTCTTTGTCAAACTGATCCATACAATTGATTGAGCCATATTAAACTCATGTAGATTTTATTGGACTGTCTGTATTAATATATTTTGTAACTTTTGCATGCAGACTCATCTTGTTACAAAATGGATTTCCCACCTACCTATACTTCTAGAACTGATACATATCATCCTTGCAAGGTTGGACATTTGCCTTTTCTGTTGAGTGGTTGTGTCTGCTAATCTGGTCCTCCAATCTAGAGCCAGGTCTTCACAGGTGGCTTGAGCTACCTGTCCCAACAAAGTGCTATTATTGCTGATCCAGCCACTGGGGTGTAGTGGGATGGAGGTGACGTGGTTCCTGGCCACTGGGCTATGTCTATATCCTCTATCTTCTAAGTCTGCAGTGTTCTAGAAGCTGGGGCCCAGACAGTAGTGAGCAGCAGCTTTGCCTCTGCTCCCTTCTCAAGGCCAATCCTCTGTCTGCCTGCCTTGGACAGTAGAGCACAGTGAGTCTCTGTCTCCCCATGGGAACCCGCCTCCAGATGGGCTCAAGGCTCCAGCCCTGCCCCTATCTTTGTGCCCTGTTCCAATTCTGATTCTCAACTCTGTCTTCATTTGGAAGATGACCGTGGTCACTTCTTTTTACATGTTTAATCTTCATTGGCATATATGTTCAGAGAAGAAGCTATACATCAAATTATGATATTTTGTCATCTTGACTAGTTCTCAAACCCGATGAAAAAATAATAATTTCCAAAGCTCTGTGGTGTTACCTAACATGTGCCTATCACAAAAGCACAGTCCTGTATCCTTTCAACCCCTACTCCCACCTGTATTTACAGTCATAGAATCGAGGGGGACATTCTTTCAGTGAATTGTATCATGATCCACCAGCTGAAAGATTAATTCAAGAAAGATGATTAGAAAGAGACATCTGAATAGTTTATCTGAGCCATAAGGCATGGACATCAGTGACAGGATTTAAATAGCTGAAATGAATTCTCTTTAGTTTTCTTGTCTTACTAAATTAGCATCAAAATGTTTTTATCAGCTTAGGTAAGATGGTGTCAGAAAGTCTAACTGCTTTGCTGGTTATAAATTATTGCTGTGTTCGTGTGCTGACTGAAAGAATAGTTTCTGTTAATAAAATATCTAATTTTCCTTTGGGGACAAGAATAATATTAAGGCACTAGAATCATTGGGGGGATGTACCCCTATCTGGTGTAATTTTTTTCAACCATTTGTCAACAGTCTAAGTAGATTAGAAATTGCAACTTCTCTTCAGTAAACTCTCTGTATTAATTGCTTCATGCCTTAGAGTAACAAGGGCAATCAGCATGGAATTGATATGTCCTTTAGAGTTAGGGTTATGTCTCCGAAAATGCCATATTAAATTTAGGTTTAGCTCTGGTTGCGTGTCTCCAGCGTTCTGCTGAGTTAAGCTTGTCCTGTATCTCATCACCACCATGCCATCTCATCTTACAACATGCTAACGAAACAACCTCCTCCACACTGGAAAGATAACAGTACATTTTCTTCATGGATCTCGCAGATTTATGTTCATTTTAAGTTTAAATAAAAAGAGACATGTTTATGGCTGAGGGTGTAGCATCATGAGACAGTGTTTGCCTAGCGAACATGAGGCCCTGGGTTTGATCCCCAGCACCACAAAAAGAAAAAAAAGATACATATTTAAAAGATGAAAAAATGGTATAAAGTATTCAGGGATGGTTCATTGTGGATTCCACCAACAAATATTTAGCATGTAGGATGAAATTTAAGTGCTAAACTTCTAAGTGGCTTTTCATGTTCTCATTTATATGATTGAGAGGATTATAAATATTAAAATATCAAAGCTTTTCAGATGAAGAATTCAGAGAGTTGATGCTCTCCCTGTATCAGAGGCCACCATCTCTTGATACTTCAAGGAAACTCCATTTGAATTCCCAAAACAGAAATATATTCTTTTCTTTGATGTTTTTAAAGTTTCAAACATGAGGTAAACATTAATCTCTTTTCCTCCAAAAGCTTTCAAGACTATAGAGTTCAGTAGGGTTCATCAGAATTCATGGAATGTGGAAATAAATTCTTTAAGACTTTTATTTATATTTGAAGCCACAGAAATATTTAAAAATTGTTGATAAGGAGAATCTATCTATGCCTTTCAATAACCAATGAAAATAGTCCAAATAAATGGATGTGATCAATAACTATACAGATAAGCTTTTAAGAAAATTATAGCCAGAGTAGATATTTCTTTAACCTTTAGGAAGGACGTTACCTTATCTTTGGAATGGGACCAAAGTTTTGTTGTTACACACCGTACCAAACAAGGTTCACGTGCTATTCAGACAGGTTGTGTGCTATCTCTGTCATGTAGAAATGATTTGAGCTTCCCTTAATGCCTAACGTAAGCCATTGTGCAGACGATGTTTGATCTCAGAATCTTTAGGAGAGTGCTTCAGGTTGCAGATTGGTGGCAGGATTACAAAGTCATCTTTCTTTCTCATGTGTATCTTGGACTCTAATCTGGATGGAGATGGCTCCATCCCAAACGGGAAAATCCATTTAATATCATGACAAATTGAGAGAGATCTGCCTCTGGCTGGGGGTGTCAGCCATTGACCAAATGTCTCCTTGCCAGGACGCATGCATCTGCAGTGCAAGGCCATGTTTCCTGAGGCACCTGCTGTGTGGAGGTTCATGAAGAGACCCGTGCCTTTAGCTTCTCTGCCAGCTGGGGAAGAAGCCAAGAATTTTAGGCAGGGAAGATAGCCCGCTAATCTCTAGGAAAGAATTTACTTTATCCTTGGAATGGGACCAAGGTTTTCTGTTGCACACTGCACCAAAAAGTGTCATGTGCTATTCTGACAGCTTATGTACTATTTCTATCAGCTAATCTGGGACTTCTCAAATTTAGAAGAGGAAACTCATGGCCCGAAGTCCTCTGTTCCCATTGTGGTCTTGTATGTTTTCTGAACAATCATATAAATTTTGTATTTTATTCCAAAATGCATCTAGCTTTGTATTAATAGAAGGATACTGTTTGACTTACATTTGCAAATTATTACAACCTTTTCAGAAAACAATTTGTCAATATCTATTATACATATACCTTTTCACCCAGAAATCTTGCTCCTGGGAATTTGACTTACAGAAATAAAAACATCAGTGCACAGATTACACATAATGATATTTATGACCACGTGTCATGGAAAAATGGCAGTAAAATGAATGACATTCAACAGAGGGTGTTGGAATATTTTATAAGTCTTAGAACTGCCATGGAATATCATCATGAAATGTCACGCAGCCCTTAAAGAGAATGAATTGGAACTCTGCCAGATGATTCTGAGGGATTTCTATGATGACTGCAAAATGCAAGAAGGTATATATATAAGAGCCCATCTTTAAGAAACAATAACAGAATAACTCCATGTGTATATAGGTTTTATATACACATGTGTATACATGTTTTATATACACATGCATATATATATTTTATATGCACATGGAGTTATTCTGTGTATATATATAAAACATATATACACAGAATAACTCCACGTGTATATATGTTTTATAACTAATATTAGCATGAGAAACTAAGGAATTCACCAGGTTACCTGAGATTGAAGGTTTACAGGGAGAATAGAGGATGAAAAAAGCAAATATAGAGAGAAATAGAGGTTGAGATGGAGAGACAGAGACAGAGGGAGAGAGAGGGGAGGAAGAGAGGGGAGGAAGACAGAGACTGTACAATGGAAAGATAGGAGGAAGAAAATACCACATTTATATAATCATGTCTATATCTATTCCAAAATCCATAAATTTATAAATTTAAAAGATGCCTCCTTTCTTGTAAATTTGGAAATGCACAGGCTCACGCTAAGTGGCTTTGCATTCTCTCTGTCCTGTAACAACATAGCCTTGGGAACAGTTGTTTACTGACTTGAGAAACATGGACCAGACAACATCCTTACTGCGAGATCTGCCAGGTAAAAGCCAACACGCTGCCTCCCACTGCTAAAGTCTGTAATCTGTTACATATTGCTTCAAAAATAAGAGTCCTATAGTTGAAGAAGAATGCTTGAGTTGGCCTCTGTCTCAATCTAGCATGTTAATTTCTTTGCCTTAAAAATAAACCTACAGGATCTCAGTTTAGAAGAGATTTTTAAAGGCATATAACCCAACCATACCTCAAATACAGGAGTCCTTTCTGAGCCACTTCTAACAAAGCACTTGGCCAAAATTTCTGAACATCTTCCTGCCACTCTAGGAAATGCACTATTCCCAGGAGTAAATAGTTTTCATCCCTGTATGTTTCTTATTTGCATTAGGCTTCAGTCTGGCTAGTGATTAGCTCATACATTTACTGTAAAAATTAGATTATTTCCAGCCAGGTGTGGTGGCGCACGCTTGTAATCCCAGTACTTTGGGAGGCGGAAACCGGAGGATCCGGGTTCGTGGCCAGCCTCAGCTCTCTCCCTCTCTCTCTTTCTCTGTCTCTCTGTCTCTCTCTCTCTCTCTCTCTCTCTCTACTTAGTGAGGCCCTCTGCAACTTTGTGAGACCAGTTTCAAAATAAAGTATAAAAAATAGGGCTGGGGGCGTAGCACGGAGGTAGAACGCCCCTGGGTTCAATCTCCGGTACCGCAAAAAAAAAATTAGATTATTTCTGAATGAAGAAACATCATTAAGAGTCTCTAAAATATTTCATACACAATGCATAGCATTCAATTTAAAAAAATTACCAAGTATTCCAGGATCAAGGACCAAATAACTAAAAACCAAAAGGAAAAAATTGATCATATCACCTTATGAGAGTACAGAATACTCTCTTTCTGTTTTCTTCATGGCAATTTTGGGACTAGAGTTCGATCATTCATTTTCATTATTGGAGACTGATTATGGTATAGAAAAGTGAGTTGAATTGTTAATGCCAGAGAACCTTCCCACATAGCCACTCTATTTGTGAACTGCTTGTGGATATCTGTGTCGAAGAGTATTCAAAGCATTTTGATGGATTACGGCACACTACAGGAGCACCATGTCTTTGACTCATTTTGTCTCCATGTTGACAACAAATTGATCCCTTTCAGTGATCTCTCAGAGAGAGAGAGAGAGAGAGAGAGAGAGAGAGATCTCATTAGTCCTACAGCTTGAATTAATATGGTATAACCAAATACATACTGTACCTCTGGTTTATACAGCCAAATATGGCTGTGGATCAAGTCATCAGAGTGTATCTAAGTCATCGTTTTATTACATTTGTTTTTAACATTTTGACACAAAGCCTTTCCTGGCAGATGACCCAGTAAACTGACTTAAACAACACCTCTAAAATGTTATTATTGAACATTATATAATATAAACATGATCTATTATATGTGTGAAATTACCCTCCAGAAAACTATTTTTTACATTCTTACTACATTGAGCTTCTAAAAAAAAACTTTTAGAAACTTTCCTCGGCACACAAAAATGGGCACCCTGCTTCATGGGCACCATGTCCAAGAGTTCTTCAGTCACATCAAATTTCTCTTCACGTTACAGGTAAATATCATTTGCAACGCCCTCATCAGCCGCAATAGAAAATGCCACAAGTGATTTGTGTTTTCATGCAACTTGTCTTGTAAGCTTTCCACTCATTCTTCAATACCTTGAACAACAGCGATTCAGGTTACATTTAAATTTACAAAGGGTAATCTTTGTGTGTGCAGGATCCATAATTTCAGCCACATCCAATAGATGCTTTTACAAACTCGCCGTCCTTAAGAGATTTAACACTCAGCAGTTCCTCACTTAACTCATTACACCACAGCCATTTCGTTCCCATGTGGAAACAAATCTTATTGAAGTTGTAGTTCTCTTTCTTCTGTTATTAAGTTTTCATCCTAACTCTTTGCTTATGCCAGCATTTATTGCAGTTTATTTCAAAATGGCATGTGACTGTTCGTGTTGGTATTTTTTCAGGTATGCTTATTTGCATGTTAAACACCTAGCATATTTTTATCTGGAAGTCAAGAACATTCCTTTCTCACAATTTTTATGGCACATCCAGCTTTTCTTATCTGTCTTTCATATTCCTACTTTTAATATGTATATGAGAAATTTCCCACTTTCTATTCATTTTGTTTCTTGAAAGAAACAAAAGCAATGGCAACTGACGTGTGACCTGAGAGTTGTGTAGATGTTGGAGAGTGGTGGAGGTTGTCGTCGGGTGGACAGGAGGTGCCCTGTCTAAAGGTGCATGCCGCTACCTGACTCCAGTCAGGTGTCAGATAGTATAGCCAGATCTTCTGTTTTATTTTTTAAATAAAAGTTTGAAATTTAGGTTTTTTAATGAAATCCCATAATATTGAATGTTGTTAATTAATTCCATGATTTCTTTTTTTTTTTTTTCTTGCGGTACTGGGGATTGAACCCAGGGGAATTCTACCTCTGAGCTACACCCCCAGCCCTATTTTTTGTTCTTTATGTTGAAACAGGGTCTCACTAAGTTGCGGAGAGCCTCACTAAGTAGCTGAGGCTGGCTGTGAACCCAGATCCTCCTGTCTCAGCTTCCCAAGTACTGGGATTACAAGCGTGTACCACCATGCCTGGCTAATTCCATGATTTCTGCAAGCAATGTGTGAGCTAAACAGACTATATCTGCTGGACCCATTGGGTTGCACATGTCAGTTTGGAACCTCAGTTGGATGGGGTTTATAATTGTAAATTCCAAAAATGTTAGGGCTGGAAGGAACTTTAGAGTGTACAAAAACAGATAGCTACTGAGGGGAAGGACTCAGATCAGATCCCAGACTCCTGACCCCAGTTCAGGACACCACAGGTTTCTAATCTGTTTAGGAGAAAATGTTTTTGATCTGCACAGTTAATACAAAACCCACTGTAGGCAGAGAGTCAAAGCAGAAAGAGTTCAAGCAATGGAACCTGTTGCCTATTTTTTACCTGAAATAACTGAGCAATTCTATCCACTTTTCCCTCCTTTTTACCTCAATACATTTTTTGTGGTACTGGGAATTGAACCCAGAGGCATCCTACCTCTGAGCTACAGCCCCAGCCCTATTTTATTTTTTATTTTGAAACAGGGTCTCACCAAGTTGTGGAGGGCCTCCCTAAGTTGCTGAGGCTGGCCAGGAACCTTCAATCCTCTGTCTCAGCCTCCTAAGTACTAGGATTACCCGCATGTGCCATCACACCCAGCTTACCTCAATACATTTGACTATTGGGGGGGGTCAGTACTGAGTTTTTTCACATTACCTATGAGTCAGAGTTAATTACTATCTGCTTTCTGCTTCTTTGGGGTAGGTGGAAAATTCTGTTTTCACAACATAAACTGTTCACTATCCTAGGAGACATGTTTATATTAAATATTGTGGGAGTAAAAGCATTCTTCACAAAAGTTAAAGTTTGAAGTAAGAATTGCTTTTCCCCCAATTGAATTAGAAGGAATTGGACAGAGAATGTACCTTAAAGTTCAGAGTCTCCTCTCCAGAGAAGGCATGAAGGCATTGGGCCTCGACATTAAGAAAAAGAACCCCAAGATTACCCCCAAGTCATTTCAGAGCAGAGCTAATAAATACCATGCAAAATATCTGTTTGAGCTCATATTGGTCTTGCTGTTGCCTTTTAAAAAATTAAGTTAATTAACAAAGTTTAACCTTTCTTTCCACTTTATTTTTCCAGTGGTATGTAATTCAACTATTGCCTGGTACCATTTTGGTTTTGAAAAAAAGTTTTTTTGGTTACATAGAAGCACCCTGAGCCTGGCATGGTGGGGGGAGGTGACTAAGAAGAGGATTCTGGCCAGGCTACCTAAGAGGAGGACATATGTGTCATGCCACCACTGGAAGTAGAAATGTGACCTCGCAGGGTGCTTGGAACAAAGTTCTTAAATGTGTCCAGTGCAAATCTATCCAGAAGTAAAGCAGGTAAGATGATAGTCAATGTTGATGCCATTTTGGATTTCATTTTATTATAGGTTTGCTAATCTGGAGCACAGAGTGAAATAGCTGTATTACCACGAATGGTTAACAACACTCTGGTGGAGATGCACAGATGACGAGCTGCCATTCAGAGCCTCATCCTGGGAGAAGGGAGACTTTGTATTTTCACTCGCCCACAGACATTTTGTATTTGTGGGGATCCAATCTCAGCTTTTTAATTCTATCTAAGAAGTTGCTATTTTCAGGGAAACATTTCTGCCATAATTTGGAGAAGGAAAGGTAAATCGACCCTATTGCCTGGAAGTTGACAGGAAAAGAAGGAAAACAAGTCTTTTAAGTGCTTTTGGAAAGGAAAAAAATGAGCCATTTTAGTCATTCCCATTTCAGAAAGTTTTTCTCATCTGAAAAAGACATTTGAAAGGTTGAGATGGAATATTGCCTCTGTCGTACCTCACATGGCAAATGGAAGTAATAGGCAATTATTTTTGTAGGTGCTTCTCAAGAGAAAATCTATGCGGGACTGGGCCAACATTCCTAAGATAAAATGGGGAACTGAGTAGTTATTCAGTGAATTGCAAACAGTGTCAAGAGCCAATCATGATTTTTGCCCTGACGTATGTAGATTGACTTTTCTGGAGTGAAAATAGCTTCCAGTCTCTCTCCCATTGGAATGATAAAATGGTTTCATGTTTTTAAAAAAGTCAAACAACATAGAAAACTAGATAGCAGAATTGAGTTAAGTTTTTCACTGAATCGGTGTCTATTGAGCACCTACTGTGTGCAGACCAGATGGTGGGGATTCACAGACAGGCACCATCCTTGCCCTTTCTCACCCCTTCCTGCGAGTATTTCCCTAAAGGCTTTTCTAGCTATTACTCTATATTGCTATATGCACCTGGACTTGTATATAATTTTGTAGCAGATTGTCTTATATTATTGTAGCAGTTCTGTAGCATAACACCTGTCCAATAAGAGATTCCTTACTGATGAGTAAAACCATCTATTATACTCTTTAATGATTACATAGTATTTAGCTCTATGATTCTATCATTATTTAGGTAAAATAATTTCCCTTTGGAAAACATTTATACTGTTTCCAGAGTTATTTAACTTTTAGTTATTTAACTTTTTGATATTTTTAAGTTGGTAGCCTTTATTTATTGTTTTAAATTTTTGTAATACTAGGGATTAAACCCAGGGGCTTTCTACTTCTGAGCTACACCCCCAGCCCTATTTTATTTTTTATTTTGAAACAGGGTCTCACTAAGTTATGAAGGGCCTCACTAAGTTGCAGAGTCTGGCTACAAACCTGTGATCCTTCTGTCTCAGCCTCCCAAGTACTAGGATTGCAAGCCTGTGCCTCCATGCCCAGCTGTTAGCCTTTATTTATTTATTTCTTTTTTGAAACCGATTAGGTTTATAGTAAAATGAGGAAAGTGCAAATTCCCTTCAGTCTGCCCAGTTTACTCTCTTCAAAAGAGGGTAAAATATCCTGTATGAGTATGCTACATTTGTTACAATTGATGAAACAATATTAATAGATTATTATTAAATAAAATTGATGATTATTAATTAAAATACATTACGGTTCATTCTTGGTGTGGTAGATTCTGTGGATTTGGCAAATGTGTAATGACCTGTATCCATCGGTATAGTATCTTACTAAGCATTTCACTCCCTGAAATATCACTGTGTTTCATTTTTCTCCCCATCCCCAAACACCTGCCAGCCACTGATATTTTTACTAGTTCCATAATTTTGCCTTTTCCAATATGTTACATAATTAGAATCATACAATATATAGGCTTTTCAGGTTTCTTTCACTTGGCAATATGCATTTTACTCTATAGTTTTTGTGTGTGTGTGGTTTGATAACTCATTTCTTTTTATTTCTGATAATATTCTATTGTATTGATATACCCCAGTTTGTTCATCCATCCACCTACTGAGGGACTTCTTCTTAGTGGCTTCCAAGTTTGGGTGATTATGAATAAAGCTGCTATAAATATTTGTGTGCAGGTTTTTTTTGTGTGGATTTACACTAAAAATGTACATTTGGCTAAGTATGAGTGCTATTGCTAAACTATATTTCTAGTTTGGTAGGAATCTGCCAAAATGTCTTCCAAAGTGGCTGTACCATTTTACATTCCCATCAGCCCTGAGTGAGAGCTGCTTTGGCTCCACATCCTTGCTGGTACTTGGTGGTGTCAGTGGTTTGAACTTCCACCATTATAATAGGTATGCCGCGATCTCTCATTGTTGTTTTAATTTCTATTTACTTGCTGTCATATGATGTTGAGCATCTTTTCATATACTTATTTGCTGTCTGTATTCCATCTTTGGGTGTTTCTCTTCAAATCTTTTCCCCATTTAAAAAAAAAATTTAATTATTTACTATTGGGGATTGAACTCAGGGACATTCTGCCTCTGAGCTACATCCCCAACCCTATTTTATCTTTTATTTTGAAACAGGTTCTCACTAAATTGCTGAGGGCCTTGCTAAGTTGCGAGGCTGGCCGCAAATCTCCTGTCTCAGTCTCCCAAGTACTAGGATTACAGGCATACGCCACCACACCAGACTTCCCCATTGAATGATTTGTTCTCTTACTGTTCAGTTTTAATGGTTCTTTGTATATTTTATATACCATTACTTTTTTATGGTACAGGGGATTGAACCCAGGGGCATTCCACCTCTAAGCTACATCTCCAGCCCTTTTTTTATTTTGTTTGTTTGTTTGTTTTGAAACGGGATCTCGCTAGGTAATGAAGAGTCTCGTAAGTTGCTGAGGCTGGTCTCAAACCTGTGATCCTCCTGTCTCAGTCTCCCAAGTACTGGGCTTAAAGGCAATGCCACCACTGTATACCAGTACTTTATGAGATATATTTTTGTAAATATTTTCTCCCAGACTGTGGCTTGTTTCATCATATGAAGATTGTGTTGTGTGGTATTTGTTTGTTTGTTTTTATGGTACTTGGAATTAAACCCAGATGCATTCTACCTCTGAGCTATACCCCCAGCCCTTTGTATATTTTATTTTTTTTTAATACGGTCTCCCTAAGTTGCTGAGGCTGTCTTCGCATCTGCAATCCTCCTTCTCAGCCTCCTAAGTACTGGGATTATAGATGTTTACCACCATGCCTGGCTGAAGATTATCTTTCATAGATCTTAAGTTTTTAAATTTTAATGAAGAACAAATTATTATTTTTTTCTTTCATAGACTTTGCTTTTGGTGTTGTTGAAAATATCATTGTCAAACCCAAAGTCACCTAGATGTTATCTCTCTCCTATGTTATCTTCTGGGAGTTTTATAGTTTGGTATTTTATTTACATTTAGGTCTGTAAACCATTTTGAGTTATTTTTTTGTGGAGGGTGTGAGAATTGTGTCTAAATTCTTTTTTTTTTCTTTTTTCTTTTGGATGTGTCATTGTTCTGGTACCATTTGTTGAAAAAACTATCATTTTCTAATGAATTTCCTTTACTCTTATGTCAAGCATCAGTTGACTCTATCTGCATGGGTCTACTTCTGGGCTCCAGTCTGTTCCTGTGTTTGCCTAACTATCCTTCCTCCAATACCATACTTTCTTGATTACTGGAGATTTAGAATAAATTTTGAAGTGAGGTATTGGCAGTCCCCTGACTGTTCTCCTTCCATATTGTGCTGACTATTCTGAATCTTTTGCCTTTCCAAATAAGCTATAAAATCAGTTTTTCAATATTCACAAAATAACATTTGTTTTTTATTTTTTATTTTTGGGAGCTACTGGGAATTGGACTCAGGGGCATTCTACCTCTGAGCCACACTCCCAGCCCTTTTTATTTTGTTTTATTTTATTTTTGTTTTGAAACAGGGTCTCCGAGGTTTCTGAGAGTCTCCCTACATTGCTGAGGCTGTCCTTGAACCTGTAATCCTTCTGTCTCAGCCTTCCAAGTACTCGGAGTAAAATCATGTGCCACCATACCCGGCTCACAAAATAACTTTCTGATTTTATTGAATCTATTGATCAAGTTGAGAAAAACTGACATTTTGATGGTATTGAGTCTTCCGACATATACTTATGGAATATCTCTCCATTTATTCATCAGAGTTTGTAGTTTTATTGATGTGGATCTTGTACATATTTTGTTAGATTTCCACCTAAATACTTAACTTGGAGAAGTGCTAATATAAGTGGTATTGTATTTCTAAATTTCTAATCCCAACTGTTCATTGGTGGTATATAAGAAAGCAAGTGACTTCTGCTAACATCTTCTCCAAATTTTCCTTAATTGCTTATTAGTTCTAGGAGATTTTTTTCCTAAATTCTTTGGGATTATCTTTTTTTTATGTTTTTATTGGTGCACTGTAGTCTCACATCACAATGAGTATCAGTTTGGTGTTAACATACATGCACACAGCTCTTGGTGTCCCTCCCCC
>PVJS01033713.1:0-22002 GCA_004027185.1 Glis glis
CGGAGGATCCGGGTTCGCGGCCAGCCTCAGCTCTCTCTCTCTCTCTCTCTCCCTCACTCTCTCTCTCTCTCTCTCTCCTTAGTGAGGCCCTCCGCAACTTTGTGAGACCCGGTTTCAAAATAAAGTATAAAAAATAGGGCCGGGGGCGTAGCGCGGAGGTAGAACCCCCTGCGTTCAATCCCCGGTACCGCAAAAATAAATAAATAAATAAATAAATTAGCCAATTTTTTTTCCTATGGAGGTAAAATGTTTGCTTCTCCCCCTCCTGTGTAGATATTTGTAGAATGCTCTATTTTCACACTTGAAATTCATGCTTCTGCCAGGATGTATCTACCTGTATGTACATGTGTGATCCTTCGGTGGATTTGTGCTGAGTGAACTCTTCCCTTAGTGACTTCTGCATATTTAGGTCTTTGACTCAGAGAAGAACTCTTTTCATAAATCCACGATCAGTGCTTATTGCATTTGTAGATTTCCTTTTCAAGTATGACAATGATCCAAATATTGGTAGGATAGTCGCTCCTTCCTAATCTACAGTGATCATCTTCTCTCAGGTCCTCTGTTCTCAGGTCTTTGTTTGCCCTGCTTTTTCTCCACAATCCTGATTTGATTTGCCACATTCTTACCATTTCTGCCTCCATCTGCCTCAGAGTATGGTCTTTCTTCTGCTAGTACAATTTTTTTTATTTATGTATCATTTTTAGTTGACCCAACTTTGTTGTCATCCCATTCTGCTGTTCTTTTGTTTCAGTCTATTTTTTTCTTTTTGACTTTTTATTCCTATTTCATAGATACATTTCTTTCTCTTGGTTTATTTTATTGAATATCCCAAACAATGTTTAAATTTTCTTTTGGGTTGCAATATATCATTTTTAAAAGCATGCTCAATATTTCAATTCTGTCTACTTAGTCTTGAATGGAGTGAGGTGTCTCTGAGTCGGGTGCTTGTCAATTATATATAATTTCCTTGAGCTCTTCTACCCATTTATATAATGCCGGATTCTCATATTTAGTCTTCAACTGGCCGGTAGGGTGGGCCAGCCCATTTCTTGATTTCTATCCTATCTCTAGTCAGCATGGGTCTATTTTATTGAACTCGAAACCTTTCTGTCCCTATTGCACACTTGATATATTCTGTCTAATATCCAGCATTTTTATTGCAATGCATTCAGTTGGATTGAAAATTATTAAGAATCCTTCCCAAATTCAAGTCTTAATTTCAGGAGGGATGAGCTTCTACCTTGTTCTCTGTCTTCCTGGTAGCATGTGAATGGAAGGACAAGGCTACATTAGGAGCTGCTGGAATGCCAGATGCCATTTTAGTCTGGAAGCTACCCAGCAATTAGCATCTGTTCAGTGCTTGGAATGTGGTTGATGGCTTACATACAAATGAACTTTTGGAATATGACCCATTCATAATGCAGGATGAAAGATACTCTAAATCACCTCATTTCCTTCACATCAATCTACATTTTGGTTCAGAACTAAAAGTCACAGAATATAATGGTTAAAAAAATGAAGATTTGCAGCGAAGTCATTATTATCGTCCCAAGTTTGAAAATGAGAAAAATACAAAGAAGAAAGAACGCCTTTCTACCACACACATTTAATTCCTTCTTAGCTAGGAAAAAAAAAGGTGCTTGGATGGGATGATGTTTTCAGGGTAACAGAGCTATGAAATGAGAACCAGGAGCTTCAATTCAGGCCCAGGTCTGTCTGAATTCAGGTCAAATTTCTGCTGCTACATATTTTACCCATCCACGGGTTCAAGAAATGCCAACAGGGTTTCTCTCAAATTTCTTGTGACCACATATATCCAGGGCAAAGTTCTTACATGGGGGCCTTGATGTCTATGGAAATGCTCCTTCTTGTTTATTACAATCTTCTTCCCCACATCCATGGGGAAAAGGGGGCTGAAGGCCAAACAAGTAGAACTCTCCCCTGCACTTGCTCCTGCCTCTCTCCTTTGATGCTCAGTCCTTATCTTTGGATCAGGCATGCACAACACGTCATCACATACTTCAATAAGTCCCCCAAACTCCACGAGTATTGTGGGTTTTCAGGCAGTGGATACAGTGCCTTCTGCACTGTCTCTTCCATTCCACCTTGCTTCTAACCTTTGGGGATCAGTATGTCAACTCGGAATGAGTACTGAGGATAGGCTTTGTACAGGAAAAGAGCATAAACCCGCAGAGGACAAAAATAGTAACTGGCATTTAGAAAGCAATGATAGTAACTTTTTCCCAGGACATCAATCCTAGACCAGAGATGATCTCTTCTCTCTTCTCTCTTCTGTCTTCTGTCTTCTCTCTTCTCTCTTTTCTCTTCTCTCTTCTCTCCTCTCTTCTCTCTCCTCTCTCCTCTCTCCTCTCTCCTCTCTCCTCTCTCCTCTCTTCTCTCCTCTCTCCTCTCTCATCCCTGCTCCCTCCTCTCTCCTCTCTTTTCTCTCCTCTCTCCTCTCTCCTCCCACCTCTGTCTTTCTCTGTCTCTGTCTCTTTGTCTCTGTCTCTTTGTCTCTGTCTCTGTCTCTCTCTCTCTCTCTCTCTCTCTCTCTTATTGAAGGTTAAACCCAGGGAAACTATATCGCTAAGCTAGATTCCCAGCCCTGTCTTATAACAGGGTCTCACTAAGTTGTGGAGGGTCTTGATAAGTTACTGAGGCTAGCCTCAAACCTGTGATCCTCCTGTCTCAGCCTCCTAAGTACTGGGATTATAGGCATACACCACAATGTCCAGCTTATTTTATCTCTTTAGAATGAACTGGAAAGAGGTAGTTGGGAAATGCCTTCATATTGTGTACATGACCTGTCAAATTCTCTGTCATCAAATGTTTTACAGTATATCACTAAAATTTAAAAAGAGAAGAGCTATTTCCATGCCATCTTTCACGATTGATATTCTCATATCAATCTTACTATTTTGTAGGTTGCCTCTTTGCTCTGTTAATTGCTTCCTTTTCTTTTTTTATGCAGAAGCTTTTTAGTTTGATGCAATATTATTGGCCCAATTTTTGTTACCTGTTCTTTTTAGATCTTCCAAAAAAACCCTTGTTCAAACTAATGCCATGATGTAGTTCCCCTATGTTTTCTTCTAGTAGTTTCATAGTTTTGGGTTTTATATATGTGTCTTTAATCCATTTTGAGTTGATTTTTTATCTGAAGAGAGATCAGGGTCTAATGTCATTGTTCTGCATGTGGATATCCAGTCTTCCCAGTAAGAGAAATATTTGCAAACAATACGTCTGACAAGAGATTAGTATTCAAAATATATAAAGAATTTGACTCAATGAAAGTAAGAAAGAAAGAAAGAAAGAAAGAAAGAAAGAAAGAAAGAAGCAAATAACTCAATTCAAAACTGGAGAAAATACCTACATAGATATTTCTCAAAAGAAGATATAAAAATGACAAATACATGAAAAATATACCACTCCTTGGTATCTACCCAAAGGAATTGAAATCAGACCACCATAGTAATGCAGGCATATCAATGTGCAGCACAATTCATAATAGCCAAATTATGGAACCATCCTAGGTGTCCATCAACAGGTGGATGTATTACAAAATTATGGGAAACACAAAAACAAAATGGAATTCTACACAGCCATAAAGAAGAACAAAATCATGTCATTTTCAGGGACATGGATGGAACTGGAGAACATTATGTTAAGTGAGATTAGCCAGTCACAAAAAGTGAAAGATAGAATATTTTCCCTCATATGTAGAAGCTAGGGAGAAATTGGAATACAGGAGGGAATCTAGACAAAGGAGAAGCCCTAGTGGAGTGAAGGGAGGGAGGCAGGTGAGGGGAGGGAGACTCTATGAAGGAAACACTTCAATGGACATGATGTATATACACAAATTTATCAATGCCAGTCTTAATTGTGTGCACAGGGAGGTTGAGGGAGTGGGGGAAGGTCATCAAATGTTGTGTATATATATGTATCTATCACTCTGAACTTCATTATGCTATATGATCACAATGTACCAATAATAATAATAATAATAATAATGAGAAAAATACACAATGTCACTAAACATCAGGGAAATGACATTCAAAACCACACTGAGAGCTCACCTCACCTAGAACAGTTTTAATACAAAAACACAAAAAATAACAAGTGTTGATATGTATCAAAACACAAGAGATAACAAGTGATATGGAGAAAAGAGAACCCTTACATACTCTTCATGGGAATGTAAATTAATACGGTCATTATAGAAAACATAGTGGAGATTCCTCAAAAAGTTAAAAATAGGACTACTATATGATTAAGTAATCCCACCTCTCCATATATACATACACACACACACACACACACACACACACACACACACACACACAAAGGCAATGAAATCAATGTGTCAATGAGACATTTACATTGCTATGTTTATTGCAGCCCTATTCACAATAACTAAGCTCTGAAATTAACCTAAATGCTGATTAATGGAAGGATTAATAAATAAAATGTGGCAAATTTATACAATAGACTACTATTCAGTAATAAGAAAGAAGGGAATCCTGTCATCTGTGACACAATGGATAAACCTAGAAGAGATTATGTTAAGTGGAATCAGACAGGGACATAAAGACAAATGCCACATATGTAGATGCTAAAAATGTTGATTTCATAGAAGTAGAGAGTAGAATGGTGGTTATCAGAGGCTGGAGTGGCTGGGAGAAGGGAGACATAGGAAGATGTTTGTCAAAGGATAATATTTGGTTAGAAGAATAATTCTCAGGGGACCTATTCTATAGCAAGACGATTGTAATTAATGACAATATAATATATTCTTGGGAAATGTAAAAAGGGTATATGGAATGTGCTCTTATCACAAAAAAATGATAACTTTATGAAGTGATGCATATATTAATTAGATTTAACCATCCCACAATAATATATTCTTCAAAATGTCATGTTGCACATGATAAAAATATACATTTTTTCTTTCAATTTAAAATTGAAGTGAAATATTTTTAAAAACCTTACCACCAGTGGGTTTTAAAGAATATGTCATTAGCGCTCAGCCTGGTGGTAGGTGAGCAGTAAATGGACAGAGAACATAGAATAGCTTTTGCAATGCTAATATAAACAACTAAAATTCCTCCTGAATTTTTTTTGTGTGCTTGGAGGTTTCTATAAATGTGTTTTACCTTTATTCTCAAAGCTTATTTTAGAACAGGGACAAATAAAGATTAATGCCCATTCTGCAGACAAACTATTAATTCTTATTGAACAATCACAGGAAACCTTTCAGGGGTAAAAGAGAGCTTCTTCATGTGTCTTTAAAAAGCGAGCATATTGTCCATCTTCCTTGGACATTGTCCTGGAGAAAGTGCTTCCAAAAATTTCACCTTAATTGTCTGTGTCTATGTAGTATCAAGGGCTACATGGTGGCAAGAAACCAATAAGCAGGTAAGTCAAAACAAAAAAAATAATTAGGTACTGTTTCTATATACATTGAGTAGTTGATGTTTGATTTTTGTTTTTTAATCTAGATGTTAGATGCTTATGTCTGACTTATTGTTTTATATCTCAAAGCACCTAGCACTCTGTCTTGCACCTGGCATCTGAATCTGATACATATTTATTGAATGAATAAATGCATGAATGGAGACACTGCATGGATGTGGATAACCAATGCATTATATTGAAAGGAGGTGAAGAGATAAGGTCTTGAGACTTTTTCACTGACAGTGATAGAATTTAAGGGAAGTGGAATTTCTCTGTTGTCTTTGTGTATGAGGATTGTATGGATGCTTTTTTGGTGGTATTCTCAATCATTGTCTTCCAAACAAAGGTAGTAGATGAGGGAGGAGTCTTCAACTCAGAGGACACTCAAGTTATAATTGCAAAAATGAGCCGGGCATGGTGGCGCACGCTTGTAATCCCAGTACTTTGGGAGGCGGAGACCAGAGGATCCGGGTTCGTGGCCAGCCTCAGCTCTCTCTCTCTCTACTTAGTGAGGCCCTCTGCAACTTCGTGATACCCGGTTTCAAAATAAAGTATAAAAAAATAGGGCCGGGGGTGTATGCAGCGCGGAGGTAGAACGCCTCTGGGTTCAATTCCCGGTACCGCAAAAAAAAAAATAATAATAATAATTGCAAAAATGACACCATGGCTTTTGTAAACTGCCCATCACATACTTAAAACTACATCTGGTTGTATAAAATTCAATGGACCAAAGGTGGTTTGGACCCTAGGTTTATTCTGTGTCCTATGTGACAGTACAAAGTTTGAGAGGGTAGAAAGAACAAGGAACTTGATTTTAGCCAAATATAAGAAATGATTGTCCAATACCATGGGCATTCAGCTTGCTATAAAAGAGCAACTTTATAAAAGTATCAAGTTCCCCCAACAGTGGAGATATTCAACTCATTGATACCTGTATTGCTCAGACTATTATAAAAATATCACATAAGCATTCTTCAACAAAATGAGGGTCAGGATATCTGAACTACTAAGTAAATGACCATTGTGTTTTGTAAAGGTTTTGACTCAGTGGCTTATGTGATAACTGTTGTTTTTTGGATAAAAGTTATGGAAACTGGCTATAGAATTTTCAGGTCAAAAGAGAATTTTATTGCAGGTCTGGGCTGATGCAGGCAAGTAGACTCATAGTAGTGAATACAGACTAAAGAACAGATTTGGAATAGGATCAAAGAAGTCCAAGAGGTTCCTGGTACCATGACTGAGATGAATGAGTTGTATTTGATATTTTCATGGCTCTAATTCATATTTCTAAATCTATAATGAGAGCATCTGAAGGTGGTTAGGGAAGTGAAGTTCACTTGATTAACTGTCAAACTAGACTGTATGAAACTGAAGAGATCTAATTCCCCAGGAGAAAATGAGGGTCCTCTTTCCAAAACAGTGGAGCAGATACTGGATAGGCATAAAGCAGCAAAGGGCCACCATACCCTCTTTGCTCCCTTCAGACCTATGGTTCTGTGAAACACTAGCCATAGGCTACTGGGAATTCCAAGTGCGTGACTCACTCCATGAATATTTGGGCCATAGGTGCAACATTGCTTAACATGGCTGCCTGATCATGACAAGACATTCAGTGTCCCAAAGACAATTGGATAAGCACACTTTCCTCCCTACATGTGCTTAGCCTGTCTGGGTGGAAGGGAGCCATCTGCCTGGAAAGCAGTAGAGACTGAGGTTGACCATATAACTTCACACCAGTCTTCTTGACTGTGAGTCCTGTGTCAGCAACCTACTTGTTGTTGACACAGGACTTACTTTAAGGCTAAATTGGGTAATGCGTGTAACACAATCCAACAGACTGGCATCCATTTAGCCTTCATATCAGAGGATGGTTGATATTTTTATCAATATTAGTCTTGTAATTACTACCAACATCACCACTATTATTTTATTGTCTAGGATTTATCTCAGATACCAAAGCTGGTAGAAGGCAAATTTGCAATGATGAGTCAGTTCCTCTTCAAGCCATCATTCTTCCTAAAGGGAGAAAAAGTACCTAGGCATAAGCAAAATGCTATAGAAGTGAAGAAGGGGAGCTCACTGCCTGCCATTCTTAAAACATCCTGAAATGCTCTACCACCCTGTGTAGGCCAGAGACTCTTAGACTTTCTTTGTGTGTGTGGTGCTAGGAATTGAACACATGGAGCATTCTACCTCTGCGCTACATCCCCATGCCTATTTTATTTTTTATTTGGAAACAGAGTCTTTCTAAGTTCCTGCGAGCCTTGCTAAGTTGCTGAGGCTGGCCTTGAACCTGCGATCCTCCTGTCTCAGCCTCCCAACTACTGGGATTACAGGCATGTTCCCCCATGCCCGACTTAGACTTTCAAGAGTAATCACACACTTAGCAGAACAACATAAATGGAAAACATACTACAAAAATAAAATTCCTTCTTTCTCCAGCCAGGGCATAGTTGTTTTTTTTAATGTCAAACACCAGAAGTTTATTAATAATGAAAATAACAGAACATAGGTCAGAGAACTTTGTGTGTGGGGAGGTGCGTTTTTTATACTTTTATTGGTGCATTGTAATTATACATCATAGTGAGGTTCAAAGTGATGCAACATATATGCACACAGCACTTGGTTCCCTCAGCATCCAACCCCATTCCTCCCTCTCCATACATACTAGTGAGGTTGGTAGTAATATCTTCATATTTGGACATAGCATTATTTGAACTGTTTCCTTCCTCAATTTTCCTTTTTCCCTTCCCCATCTTTCTCCCCCAATCCCCTTCCACTATTCTACTGGTCTCCTAATTTATCTGAAGTCCATTTTGTTTCCTATTTTCTCTCTAGTTTCCACATGAGAGAGAAAACATTTGACTCTTGACTTTCTGAGACTGAGTGATCTCACTTAGCATAATATTCTCTAGTTCCATTCATTTTCCTGCAAATGACATGATTTTGTTCTTCTTTATGGCTGAGTAAAATTCCATTGTGTGTCAGGGCATAGCTTTTTAAAATACATGTTTCTTCTCATTACAGAAATACTGTCCATTCGAAAACAGAGGAAGCATCGCTGGACCGTGCGCCACTCTCCACCCCAGGAACCAATCACTGCTGATATCCAGGATGTATATTCTTCCAGTACCAATTTCCACATACATAAATTTTAACAAAAGCAAATTTGAATGGAATACAACTAAAATGCTCTACACATCAAGGGAAAACAGCTTATCACATTGAGTAAATGGGCTCTTGGCACTCCAAGAACTGAAGACCACTTAGGACATAGATTCTCTTTCCTTGTTTCCTTGAAAACACAGTTTCTTTCAGGGAGATGACTCACCTTGGGGTCAATGTGGCAGAAATTAGCAATAAGGTCCCATCACCCAGGAAAGCCTGGGCAATGCAACCGTGTTGGTTCACAGAACGCTGAGCCATGGGAGTAACTTCACTCTATCCACATTTTTGTTACCCTTAACTCATTGGGGTCTACTCAGATTTTGAAGTGAAATATTTCAGTTTCTTGGGATTATTAAAATAGTTGGCTCTTGTGACTACCAACATAAAAATGTGTATTATATGTTTTCAATTCAGTTCTTTCTCAAAAACCCCATGAGGGAGGAACTAGCAAGCCTGTTTTACAGATGGAGAAACTGGAGCTCCGAGAGATGTTAAGATCTGCCCCACTTCTCATCCCTTCTAAGTGGCACTGTCACACAAAAATCCTCCATTTCGATATTAAGAATATGTTCCTGGCTCTCCCAAATTGCTATTTCACTGTTTTGATACTGAGATTATCATTTGCCTCCTTCTAAAAACTGTTTGGTTTCTGAAATAGGGTGTCTGGGGTGTTGAACTCTTATTGGAAATTAGAAGCCAGTGAGATAGAAAGCCAAACAGCCAAGGTGGAGATGACTTGAAGATGAGAGGACAGCAAGATGTGTATCTGGGCTTTGTGCCCATTCTCTGAATTATTCAGAGGGGATCACCAAGGGGAGTGAAGGCACGGTGCGGTTCTATTTCACTGTTAATGGATTTTAACTCACTTTTAATTCAGCAGCAAATGGAAGCATCTCTGGTTCTTTGCAGATCTAACATCCCATTATTCCTCTGAAGTATCATTGGCTGACTGTTTTAATCGATGTTGGCATGGAGACGGATCTAGTGAAATTCAGGGCATTCTAATACAATTTACATTTTTTCTCAATTACCATTTAACTCATCTGATATTTGCCACATGGTAAACTTGTCCATATTCCAGATATGGGATCACTGATATTTCTTTTTTATTTTATGAATACCACTTACTGCTATTTTTCTTAATTGAAAAATAATGTATGTACATTGAAGTACATTTGGAAATCATAAAAACTCACAATAAATAAAACAAAGATCACTGGTACAACCACCCAGAGACAATTAATAGTATATGATATATGATTTTTTTACTATGCATGTGCACATATTTTTAAATAAAATAAGGTCATAGTATCTATACCAATTTATAACTTGCTTTTGAAATATTTAAAAATATGCCATGAATACTTTTAAAATACTTATCTGTAGTATTTTAAAATTTTATTTTTAAAAGCTGCTAATTTAATTCCACAATTTTAAAATCTAACCTTTTATTATTAGATCTATATTTTTTAACTTTTATCATAACACTGTTAATTTATCATTGCATGCAAAATTTTCTATACTTCTGTGTCTGTGAGGGATGCTATTGGCTACAAGTTCAGAAAAGCTAACTGTGTTTTAACTAATATAGATTATTTTCCCAATGTAACAAGGTATCTAGAAGTCAAAAACCAGGGCCAATGCTGTGGCTAAATGATACCAAAGATACAGGCTTTTCCTATCCTTTTTTTCTGCTGGCCTGAGTATTTGCTTTTGATATTTGTACCTTTAGAGCTCATTATTGTAGTGTGACTGCCATAGCTCCAGGCATCACATCTATACTCAAGGCAGAAAGAAATAAAAGGTAATGATTTCAGCCACACTAAAGCAAATTTCCTTTGCTCTGTTATTGGACATATCTGTAGCACATGTCCACTCTAGAACTTCTAAACAAAGAACTCTAGGAAAGTCTCTTCTAACCTCCATAGAGGATGTGGCCAAGAAAGAAGCTGAAGTAGGCATTCAGCTGGCCAGATAATAGTGAGTGGTGCTAACACCTCTCTAATATAAAATAAGAATTTTCCTCCAAAGTAAAAGTTTCTAGAAGCGGTAGCTTTAGAACTGTATTTTTTCCTTTGTTGTAAAATTAATGTATGATCATTGAAGAGTTAGATAAAAAAAAAACTCAGAAAATCAAAATGAACAAAAGAAAATAATGGTATATATTTTCAGGTCTTTATCCCATGCTAGCTCAGTCATCTCTACATGGAGGCAGAATTAGGGGCTGCTGTAATAGACACGATCCTAGTGCTAAAAATCCCTGCATGAATACCTGATAGAGAAAGGCACCAAAGTTCGGTTCAATCAACTCTTTCTAGCTGGTTCCAGGTAAACTGTGTCTACCTGTAATAAGTTCATTGATTATTAAGGAGAACAGGCATTAAGATAAATAAATGTATATTATACTGTGATTAATAATATAATGGTATGTAAAAGACTGAAAGAGTACAGAGCAGAAGTTCTTTCTTTGGAAAGAACTTTTAAAAGCTTTTTTTAGAAAAGATGATTCTGGAATTGTGTTTTAAAGTTTATTTGTAATTTTCCATGTAGACGAGAGCAGGTTACAGTGATAGAATTGAATGCTTGATAGAAAACCACATGTGCAAAGTATAGAGAAGTAAGATCCAAGAACACATGCTTGAAATGTCAAGGAAACGAGGGATTAACAGACTGTGGAGCTTGAGAGATGGAGGTTTAATAGGAGCAAGGAATGCTGGAAAGGCAGGCTTAAACCAAGTCCCCCAAAGTCCTGCAGTACAAGCCATAGAATAGTCACTCCCTCCTGCCCCGGTGCTCACGAGGAGTCCTGGGCTAGGACCTGAGGCAGGAAGGGTCTTGATTACAAATGCATTCATATCTGTGAATGTCTCATTCAGACACAGAGGAAAAGCTGCCAGGCAAGAAACCAGTTTAAGAGAGGATTACAACCATCAATACTATCTCTCCAGAGACCTCTTCCTGGAAGGACACACCCTGGAGGAACCATGGTACTGAGGAGCTCTAATGGGAACTTCTTTGCCTGGGAATTCCACGATTTCCTCTTCCTCCTCCTCCTCATTCCGGTAACTATAACATCTTGAACAACTTCTACATTCCCATCACCAGAACTAGGAACTCTATATGTGTGTATCACAAGGATCCCAACCAGTTGCTTTTAAAATTACACCCTTGGGTGTCAACATCCTGAATTCCTGGGTGTCAGTCTCAGTCACTGGATGGGGGCTGAGCATGTCAGGCCATTCCAACTCCTGCTCTCTCCTGCCCTTCCACAATTGTAAAGGAACAGTTCTACCTTTATATTTTCAAAGGATAAGGAGTTTCTCTACCTCCATCTCTTACCTGGATTCTGAAATCTTTTACTCCTTTTGTTAGTCAAACCTATGGAAAATCAAGAAAAATGAAAGAAGCCTTTGTATTATAATTAAAGGCCCTAGACAGAAAGGGAAGGGGACTCTAATAGCTTAAAAGAGCCAGAGAGGTATGGAAAAGGAAACTGGAAAAGTCTGATTGCCTTATGGATGTGTGACTCTGTGAACAGTATTCCCTTCACCTCTCTTCTCCACCTGCAGACAACTCAAGCCCTCTCATTTAATCCAGGGAAAACCCTCGAGGGATGAAAAGACCCCTGATGTCTGGAAAGTAAATAAGGGCAGAGTATGAGAATATGAGAAAGATGGGGAAAGAAGCACTTAGGACTCCAGGTCATGGCGAAGGAGAAGTTGGAGAAGGGACTCAGGGAAAGGCAAATGTTTAGGCCAGGCCAGTTAAAACTAAAAGCCCTACACTCCCTCTCAAGGAGCTTATGGGCTCCACAGAATTGAACCAAGAGACTTTATGCTAAAAAAAAAAAAAGAAAACAAGTAACCCAATCAAGAAATGGGCAATTGAACTAAATAGACACTTCACAAAAGAAGAGATACAAATGCCAATTAATAGATGAAAAAATGTTCAACATCATTAGCAATCAGGGAGATGCAAATCAAAACTACACTGAGATTCCATCTAACCCCAATCAGAATGGCAATCATCAAGAAGACAAAAAACAATAAATGCTGGCAAGGATGTGGGGAAATTGGAAGTCTTCTACACTGTTGGTGGGATTGCAAATTAGTTCAGTCGCTATGGAGATCAGTGCGGAGATTCCTCAGAAAATTGGGACTGGATCCACCATACGATCCAGCTATACCACTCCTGGGTATCTTTCCAAATCAGAGAATTACAGTAATACATGCATACCCATGTTCATAGCAGCACAATTCACAATAGCCAAATTATGGAACCAGCGCAGGTGTCCATCAATAGATGAATGGATTACAAAACTATGGGAAATACACACAATAGAATTATATTCAGCAATAAAGAAGAACAAGATTATGTCATTTGCAGAAAAATGGATGAACCTAGAGAACATTAGAGATTAGCCAGTCACAGAAAGTGAAGGGTCATATATTTTCTCTAATATGCAGAAGCTAGGGAGCAATCAGGATACCAGAGGGACCTCAGATAATGGAGGAGAAACTTCAGTGGAGCCAGGGAGGTGGTCTAGGGAAAGTGGGGAGGGAGAGAGAGGGAGGATCAATGAAGGCCTCACTTCCATTGACATATATACATATGTGAGAATACAAATGTCAATCCCAATATCTTGTATGGGAATGGAGAGGGAGTACCAATGAAAGCATTAAAACAAAACAAAACAAAACAAAACAAAATCTTACTAATTCCTAGATTCTATGTGGATTATAATAGGCAGAATATCCCCAAAGAAAGGCAAGGCCACATAGGTGCTGGCTTCAGACTCAGAGGCTGAAGCCCTACCTAGCTGTGAGATTTGAGGTACCTTACTCAACTCTGCTGTTTCTCAGTTTTCTCATCTATAGGATGAAGATAAAAATACTATAAATCACATAAGTTAATGATAGGAGAACATAAAATAAAATATGTGCAGAGCTTAGGGGTCAGGAAACATTTTCTATAGAAGACAGGATAGTAAATATTGTTGGCTTTGCAGCCCATATGATCTCTAAACTATTTAACCCTGTTCTTATAACATAGAAAGCAGCTGTAGGCAATGTGCAAATACCCGGGTGTGACTATGTTCCAATAAAACTTTATGAAAACAGGCTGTGGGACAGATTTGGGCTGTAGATATAGTTTGTGAGTCCATGGCTTAGAACATTATTAGACATATTATAAATGATCCATATAGATTAGCTGTTTATGATTAATATTATTATTAACCAATCACTACATCTTTCCTGATTCTTTTTGTTTGATAATTAGCCAAGAGCAAAATTTCTACATTAATGTGCTATCCCAGTCTTCTAAAATTAAGGTAATGATAAAGGTATTAGATTATATTGGAATTCCCCCATAACATTTACTTTTAGAAATTAATCCTGATTAAAATGTACCCAGATGCACAGAGACAGACAGACAGACAGACACACACACACACACACACACATACACACTATACACCACCAGACTAGATTTTGCCAGCTCCCTCTACCACACATTTTTATAATTTCTAATGTTCACAACTTCTTTCCGGGACGATCTGAATTTTGAGGCTGCTTTGTAGGACGCAGGCTTCTGCACAGCTTGCACATGGGGGAGAGCCAATTTTGAACATGGCTGGCCCTCCTGGACACCATCGTCACTACCATCCCCATTACTATTATCCAGAAAACTCCCACTTCTCCACGAGAGCACCCAGGAGCCACGAGCTGGCTCTGCCAGGGCCCCAGCAGCTTTTCCCCGGGCCCATCTGTTTGCACTGCTCAGTCAAGGCCCGATGGCTCAGAGCATATGGCTGGGACTTCTTATCTTGGAGAGCTACTGCTGAAAAATACTTAAGAACACACATTTGATGTGGGTGGTAAGTTGGCCCAGAGAATCTATTTGAAAGGCTGAATCTCATGGGGAAATTACCTGACGTCCTTGAGGAGAGGAAGAACATTTCCATTTTTACAATTTATAAGCCAAGAAGTGGAAATGCATATCTATTAGAATGATATTATTCAACCTATACAAATGCAGGAAGTGAGTCTCAGAAAGTTTGAAGGACATGCCCCAGATGATCTTAGGGCAGAAACTGATAAAGTGGAAGAAACTGAACTACTTTGCAAGTTTGCTGACTGTTGCAACAGGGCTCTTTGGACTCACATTTATGTAACCAGAACATCCCGTTTTGCAATCAACCCAAGTGAGTACAATTGTATATGCATCAGGATCCTAAATGCTCTGCAAATAGGAGATGCTGCAAAACCAAATCTGGGCTCAAACACAACTAGACCAAACATATATTAGAAAACCTCTGTACATTGGTGCAATGTGTCTACTTTGTCTCAATGGTTTTTATCTGAACTTGGATATTTTTGACAATAGGACATGTTTCTTTGGGGTTGTCAGGTTCTGTACAACCACAGGCATTTCAAGAACTAGTTTTCTGGAGGATGGATCAATAAATAAGACAACCATAGTCCCTGTTTTCATGCATCTTACAATCTAGTGGGAGGTTATTAAACTAGAATCCCAACACAAACCAAAGGCGTACTTGAAGGGATTAGCTATACTGTGATTAGATTAAATAAATATGTACCGAATAATGGGCAAGGTTAAGGAAACCAGAAGAAACAGGGAAGCTCCTGAGAGCTGACAATAACAGGGAATTGTTACCGTCTCTGGGACTGAATAGGCAAGCGGAGGGCTTTGTGTGACCATGGCCCTGTGAGAGTCTAGGAAGAAGCTGCCTAATAAAGCCTGTGGTTGCAAAGGACACAGGCCCTGACAGAAAAGCCAACACAAGACAGGGAAGTAGTAGGTATGGGAAATGAATTTCCCTGCTTGCTAAACTACTTCCCATGGCTCTCAATAACAGAATCCCATCAGTACCCAGAGCACTAAAGGAGCCTGGGGTCATGCAGCCTATAAAGTTCAGCCTCCTGAGGCACAGCATATGGGTAAGAAGAGTGGAGAATAGATTTGGGGGGAGGCAAGGGATTGGAAGTGAAGACTAACCAAAATAACCATCTTACTTATGGAATTTTCTCAAAGTACCCATGAAGGGCACATGGTAGATCCTCAATACATTCATACCTGATGGAAAATGGGTTAATAAAAATAAGCAAGTTTGGAGAGCCAGGTGAACACTGAATAGAACCCCATCTCTGTCACTTTATAGCCATGTGATATTGGGCAATTCCCGTTAATTGTTTATTCCAATTTTCATAACTAGAGAATGGGAATAATGCTTTTTCTTAGGGTCTTTGTAAAAAAATTTGTGTTTTCTTAAGCATCTGGTATGTAGGAAACTTTCAAATAGCACTGTGTGTTTTCCTTTTTTCTTTTATGCCATTGCACCCTTATTACTATAATAATTCCAGGAATTTATAGCCCAAAGAGCATAAAATTCAATGTTAAACATAACTGGCAAATATTTTAACAAACTTAAAAGTGTTTTTTCCCAAAAAAATCCCTCAAAATGATAGCAAAAGTGAAATAATGCTAGTCTTAAAAGAGATTAAGGAACCCAACCTAAAGATTACAGTCATCTTAAATTCCACTCCCTGAAATAGCTTTTTGATTTCTACATCAGAACATTTTGGACAATCACTTAAAAATGTTGTAAAAGTTATCATCCCTGGGGTGATCAATGTGCTTCTAATCTCTCCCTACCCCATGCCTTCCTTGTGGAGTTATTGTCCAAATCCAGAATTGATTATATCACTTACCTCTCTTAAATGTATCTCCCACACACCTATAGCACAAAGTTTAAACTCCTTAGCAAAACAATCAAAGACTTTCCCAACTCCAAAATATACGTCTAATTCAGTCCCCTTCCACTCTCTACACTGCAAATCAGCCTCATTGAACTATTTTCACTTTCCAATATATTTTCATGTCTCTGTTCACTCTACTCTTCTCTGTGACAATATCTCTTTTCTGGGCTAGGTAAAGTCTTACTCCTCTTTCAAATCTTGGCCCCAGTGTTCACCCTATAGTCCTTGGAAGATAAGTCATTCCCTCCTTCTGTTCCTATAGTACTTTGCTATAATTCCTAATGCTGTTCTGTATTAGGGTTTGTTGTATGTCTGACACCCTCACTAGGCTATGGGTTCAATTCTACTTATAGTCAGCATTCAGGTCTTGTATATACTAGAGATAGTGAATACCTTTGGACTGAATACGTATATTTAGAATAAGGAAGAATTCATTGACGTGGGCTTCCAAGGTTAGGTAAATAGGAATGAAATAGTGAATGTTAAATTTGTAAGGTGGGGGATACATGTGCTTAATAAAGAAGCATAGGAAAATTATGTTATTTGATATGGGTGCCAAAGACAGTGGTTTGAGGATTTAAAAAAGCAAAACTGTTTGCAAAGAAGGATAAATAATTAGGATACAATTATGGTACAATAATTAAGGTACCATTGTGTCTTTCTGGGCACAGCCTTCCCTAACCACTTCAGCCCCTGGAAAAATAGCTTCTACCTCAGCTTAGTTCTGTGACTCAGACGATCTTCAACATTTGTTTGGCCTAACCAGAGCTGTTATTAATCTTGCCTTTCCTCCTCACTAAATTATAAGCTTCCTGAGAGCTGAAACCGCATGTCATTATCCTCAACCCATGTACACACATCAGTGATTTTTTCTCCTGAATTAAATGATAAAAGACCTTAAATCCCTCACCCAGTTTGACTTTGTTGGAATAAACAACGGAGTGGCGCTGCAAAGGGACAGGTCTTCATTGACCATCTGGTTCCCCTTTTCCCTGTCCCCTCCCCCAAAGAGAAACATGTTTATTTATTCATTTGCCTTATATATTGAGTGTCTGCTGTACGTCAGCCCTTGTCAATGTGCTGGGGAAATAACAGAGAACAGGACAAAGTCCTTGACTTAATAGAGTTTACTTGGCCCTGAAGGAGATAGATAAATAATGAGTAAACAAACACAAAATAGCATATTTCAGAGTGATAAGTGCTGGGAAGAAAAATAAGGCTCACTAAAGGTCACAGAGTGATGGAGCAACCACTGTAAGTGAGTTCCACAGAGCGGTCAGGAAAGGCATCTCTGAGCAGGTGCTCGCTGGTCTGAGACCCGCATACTTTAAGGAGTGAAGACACACTAGAGTATCCCAAGACTTTCTCAACCAGCTACTGGACCTCCTCACAAGCTCATTTCACACGTGCCCTGCAGGGAGCGCAGATCCACGGAGCATAGTATTTTCTTCATAGCCCCTCAGCACCCATTGCCAATCATTTCATTAATCTCCGAATTATTTTCTTTCAATATTTATTCAATTTCTGTCTAATACCTGAAATGAGATTTGGTCGATGTTAACTTTCAGGTTATTTTTTTCCATAGACACGCTGAAAATTGGATTTTTTTTCTTAGTTGTAGACGTTCTCCCTAGCATAGATTCCCCAATTTATTGGCTTACTTCTCCCTTTTCAGAAAAAAATTATTCAGCAAACTTCTGGGTGCTTCCACTACCCCCTTAATTTTATTCAATGCTTCCCAATTGTACCTGAGGCTACCATTCTTTACTGGATCATTCCAGTGACTCCCTGGGGAGGGGTATCACCAGCTTTGGGGTCTATGCCAAAGTCTCACTGAGACTTCATTCTTAGGGTAATTGGCCATCTGCAGGCTTGGAGGAGGGCACTGAGAAGCAGCAGAAGAATAAGGATTGTCAGGTATTGGCTCCGCACATGGCATTTGAAGTTCCTTCCTCTCATAACCATTCAAATCAGTGAACATTTATGAAATGCTCACTAGGGGCCAAGCGCTGTCCCACCTGTCTGGGATACATTAGTGAACAAAGCATTCAAGTTTCCATCCTTGAAGAGCGTACGTTCTTGTAGGGGAAGACAGACAATAAACACAAGACATACACAAATTGCAGCGTAGGCATAAAAAGAGACGTGTGTTATGGAAAAAAAGACAATGTCAAGTATGTGTGAAGCAATGGCTGGTGAAGGGTTACTGGTACAAAGGAGCGCTTCTCACTGTACAGAGAAGAGAGTGTACAGGGAGAGGTGCCAGGTGTGTTCAAGGTACTCAAAGAGGCTGAGATAGAAGGTGCTAGAAGAAATGGAGAGAATGAAGAAATACAGAGTATTTCAATTCAGAATGGCTTTCATTTCCCATAGAATGTGGATGCTCTCTGTAGCTTTGCTTTCTTTCAATATGAACCTGAGAATGCAATTCTAAAGTAACCAATCCCAACTGAGCTTGCATACAACTTTGGAGTTGACATTGCCCTTTGGCATATATTCACTAATTTAATTCCCCCAAATGCTTAAGTTAATATTATGGCAGTTTTATTGATTGATTTCTTGATTGATTTGCAGTGCTAGGGATTGACCCCAGGGCCATGTGCCTGTTATGTAAATGCTCTACAACTGAGCTACATCCCCAGCCCCATCCCCTATTCCAATTTTTAAATGAGAAAGCTAAGCCTTGAGATGTGAAGCAACTGTGTTGATATCTCTGCTAAGATCTGGAGGACCAGGACACGATTCCTATCCAGGCACATTTTATTGGACAATCTCTACTACCCTCTCTATGACCTTTCTCCATCCAGCTACATTGTTCTCTTGCTGGGACTATCTCACCAGCCACTGAACCAACCACCTCTTATCCACTCTTTCTTTACTGTGGCAAAAGTCAGTCTGACCATGTAGTATCTCTATTTGAACGAGTTCCCAGTCATTGTTATGGTCTGCAGGATGCTGAATGGATGGGCTTGTCCACCTCTTCAGCCCCGTCTCTCCTCTTAGGGCAACAGTTACATTTGTTCTCTTTCATCCTCATTCTTGCTATAGATCCACTGCACACGGGATTCTCTCCACCTGGAAAAATCTCCTTCTGTTCTCCTAATTATTCCCACTTTTCATATCTCAATTTAATCATTTTGCCATATTACTCTTTTCTGATATCCCTGAGATCTCAAAAAAAACCCACATTTGTTTAGTGAAAGATGCTCTGGAATCTCAATAAATATTTATTAAAGGTTTGGATACACAAATGAGTGTAAGTCTGGCTCTGCCACCCACATTATTCCCATGATAGCCACTACTCTCATGGAAGAAGTATTTTATGCAAATTTATGATTGATATGAAAGGGCAAGCCAAAAGGAAGCTTTGCTCACCAGCCACAGAGTGGTGCAACTGTTAAGCAGTTACTGCATTGTTTATTGTGGTGACAGATATGCTAATTCAGGTACACAACACATTTGCTGATCTGTTCATTAAGCTAAAATTGAAATTATGTTCTGTTTAGGCACAAACCCAGCACTTCATGGGCAATTTACAGATTGTATTGTGCATTTACTTATTCTAGCTCACTAAAACCTTGTTGGGCCCCTATGATGAGGTCATCAATACAACCTATCTAACTAAGCCTTTAGTTAGATCAATACAACCTCACTAACTAAGCCTTTTATCAATGCCCTGGTGACTTGGTACAAAACTTAAAGTCATTCATAATTTTGTTGAGACAAGATCTTGAAACTCATGGTTCCAATCATTTAATCAGGGAGTCTGATTAGCCATCTTACCATACTCATTTTATCATGGATTCTTGCTTTTCTTTATAAAAAGGAAATTTAAGCAAAATACTGATAAGTGAAGGGCATATGTTTAAGAAAGGAATGGCCTTTGGCTGGCAGGCAAATGACAGTCTACAGTGACATTGCTTATTGTAATTCTCGTAATGCTCAAAAAGCTACTTTACATGTGTTTGCACCATCTCAGAAGAGTAATTGTGTCAAAATAACATAGTCAACCAAAAAATCTTGAAAGTAAGTCAATGTTTTATCGAAATTATGTGAACATGATATGGGCACCTCTGAAAAATGTCTTAATATCTGTTTTTCTTTGACCAAATTCTATCACATATCACAGCTACTTCTATACCTTGTACTTCTGTCCATCCCCACCTGGACATCTCCCCAGCCCAGGCATCTCTGCCATGGTCCTTCTTTCTCTTCTCACTTTGCGTGGGGTCTGCTTTCAAAATCTGGAATATGAGACTGTTTGATTGTCCAGCACTTGGAAACTTGGAAAGCTACAGAAGGGAAGATATTTTATGAGCTTGCTCAGAATTCCTCTTCAGTGCACAGAGATAGAGGCAAGGTGGGGTATTCTCACAATGAATTTTGTCTCATTCCCCCGTGAGTTCATAAAAGTGAATATTTTCTTAGTGAATGCTAAGAATATGTTATGTTACAAAGAATAGTCTTCTTCCTAGTATGTAGTGAAAGAAACTGATGCTCAGCAAAGGTAAACCTGTCACTGATGTTCCTTAATGTTAATAACTTTGTTACTACCTTGAACCAGGGTAGGAAAGAGAGTTTCCTCCCTCAGCTTGTTTTCTCCTAATTTCTTTTGACCTTTTACTTGCTTGACACCTAGACTGTTGTCTCCTCCTTTGCACAGAAGTGACCTCCTGTAATCTAGCCAGAAAGTCCCCGGTGTTTATCTGTGCTTCTTCTGGGTCAGTAATGTTACCTCATCATGGATGCTCCAACTCCATTATAGAGAAGTTATCAATAAAGCCAGGCATGGTGGCACACGCCTGTAATCTAGTGCTTGAGAGGCTGACAGAAGGGTCACAAATTTGAGGCCAACCTCAGCAACTTAGTGAGACCCTATTTCAAAATAAAATAAATAAAATAGGACTGGAGGTATGGCTTGGAGGCAGAATGTCCCTGGGTTCAATCCCCAGTACCAAAAAAAAAAAGTTATCAATACCAGTCTCAATAATATTGGGAGTGGGAGGGAGTGGAATGGGTTCTGGAGGAAAATGCAATAAGAGCTATGTGCATGTATTATTACTCTGAACCTCATTATTATGTATAATTAGAATGCACCAATAAAAGTATATATTTTTTAAAAAATAAAGAAGGTAAAGTGCTGTAGTTCGAGCTTCCAAGCTAGTAGCATGTAAAACTTGGGATTCAAACTCAGTACCAAATGCTTGCCAGCACAACCAGGTAGGTTATCTTGTGAGCTTTAGACAAAATGATGGGGTAGACAATTGGGAGTGTGGAACTTTGGCTTTCCCTCTCATGATCTACTTGTGCTTCTTATTATTCTCCAAACTTAATGCTCCCAACCATTTTCATGGCATAATCTATCCAGTCCCAAACCATGCCACATGCCGAGAACCCCGACCTCCACACTGAAAGTTGTTCTCACACAGCACAGGGGTTGATAGTCAGCTTTATTACCAGGTGGTTTTGAGAAATAAACTTAAGTCTTTGTGCAATGTCAATTACATAACAGATTCACTTTACTTACTAAGCCTTTCCCCTACCCCACCCATGTGAATCTATTTTTTTTTTTTTTTTTTTTTTTTTTTTTTTTTTTTTTTTT
>PVJS01033714.1:0-22004 GCA_004027185.1 Glis glis
GAGAGAGAGAGAGAGCTGAGGCTGGCCGCGAACCCGGATCCTCCGGTCTCCGCCTCCCAAAGTACTGGGATTACAAGTGTGCGCCACCACGCCCAGCTTAAATGTGTATTTCTAAAAGAAAAAAAATTCCAGAAAGAAGGAACTAAGATGAAAAAGTAATGGTGAACAAGAAAAATAAAAAACCTAGATAAATCTAAATGAGCATTGATTGTGGACTTTAAAATGGTCTAGGGGAAGGAGGGAGAGAGAGAATCAATGAAGGAATCACCTCCGTTGACATTATATACATATGTCAGAATACCAATGTCAGTCTCAATACCCTGTATGGGGAAAGGGGGAATGAGGAGGGAGCCAGAGGAAAGCTCACCAAGTGCTGTGTGCATGTATGTCACTATCACTATGAACTACATTATGATGTGAGACTATAATGCACTAATAGATGTATAAAATAAAAAGAAAACAAAATAAAATATATGTAAAGAAAATCCTAGGGGTAAAACATATATTTGGAAGGGGGAGATAAGTAAAAATGTTCTAAGTTATTCTGAGAAGGAGATAAAAATATTTAGACATTTTAACATATGTGTACTAAAATTTCTAAGCTAATTGCTGAAATACATTAGGGTTTATAGCATTTAAAATAGTACAAGGGGAAAAATGGGAGGAGGAGGAAGTATAACTAAGAAAAGGGCAAGGATGGAAGAAAACCATAGAAATCGGGGGTGAGGGTGCAAAACAGAATAAAAAATATAAGATAGCAAAAATGAATATAAATATATCAATTATCACTATAAGTATACTAAAGTCAACATTTAAAAGACCAATTGATCAGGCAAAATGATTTAAAGACAAATGATCAAAATGGATATGTTTAAAACCTAGCTAACACCTATTTATGAGAAATGAAATATGTTGACTCTACACTGGTCTTGGCCCAACTAAGATCCTGTATCTAATAGCTTTCAAAACTATTTCCTGTTCCTAGAGTATAGCCACCCAAGTCTATAAGTGGGTTCCTTAGAGAAAGAGCAGAAGATAACTGGGCACATTTGCTGTGATGTTGCAGGCTCCTTCTTCATGGAATACGACTGCACATTTCCTCTACAGCTCTTAGTCTGAGAACTAACTCATGTCTGGAAATTGGTCAAATCATGATTTACCACTGGGAAGGTAGTACCTTTGTTGACTACTCAGCTACCATGCCTGTAGGAAAATTCTGTTCTCTGAGCCATTTCCATATATCATCCCTGTGAGTCAGGACCCCCTGACTGCCATTCTAGCCTTGCTTCTCATTATGGTAACTAGACAAACTTCAGTTAGGAAAACAAAGTTCTGACACCTGTCCTCTGCTATTCCAGGGTCCTGTTACCCCCCTGCCCCCACTGCCCCTATGAACCACTCCTGAACCTTTCAACACTGTGTTGGTGCCCTCAGTAGCTCATTCCTTATGACCTTGGAAAGTGGGGTGACCATGGGGGCCTCCCAAGCGAACACTGCCAGCTAATGGGCCCAAAAAGCGGGCCTGTTACTCTGAGGGTTTTTTTTTTTTTGTCGCTTCCTTCATAATTAATCCATGGCACTTTTAACATCTCTGTTTCATTTATGAGAGTTACTTCTTTTAAACACTCAAGAGGCATCTTAGCATCATGATTTCTCCATTTGAGGACCACAGACCAACAGCTTCAATAGCACCTGGGACCTTGTTAGAAGTGCAAATTTAAGGCCCAACTGAAGAGCTACTGGAATAGAAACTTTGAAGTAAGTTCCAGTAAATTGTGTTTTGACAAATCTTCCAAGTAATCCTGATAAATGCTAAAATATAAAAACCATAGATCTAGTGGGTCAAAAATAGCCATATATATAAATATATATATATTACATTATATATATATTATATATATAATACATTAGACTATACCAGAATAAAATAAATTGGAAAATAAAATATCAAACTGTGTTCCAAGTAGAACAAGCAATTACTATTTGATTGAAGTTTTGTTTTAGTTTTATGTATACATGTGTTTGGAAAATGTGTGAGACATGGGAAACAGGAAATGTGTGCTGGGATGTTTATAACAGCATTATTTATAATAGCAAAATACTAGGAATATGTAAATGACCATGGACAAGAGATTGGATAAATAAACTGTAAGATCCTAAGGAAATAAAATACTATAGAGCAGTGTTAAATAACATTTGTAAGAGGCCATTGATTTGTCCTGCACTAAGCACCAACAGACCAAACCAATATGGAATTAAACTACAATAGCTGAGCTGTAGGTAATTGCAGGAAGCTCTTTAACCAATGAAGCTGTAGCCAATTCAGTTGTCTCTGTAAATGCTATCTTGTTTTCTGTAAATGCTATCAGATCATGTTACTGGTTGAAGTCCTCTGAACCTGCTTTGGTTCTAGGGATTGCTAGGTTGGGGACTGGGTTTTGTTTTACCTTGTTTTACTTTGTTCTGTTTTGTTTATAATTGCTCAAGTTACCCCTAATAAGTTTTAAGTCTAAGGGTTTTACTTTTAATAGCAATATGCAACAATAAACTACAGTGATGCTCATCACCATTCATGAATTTTACTTCTCTGAGATCAAAGGCAACTTTGGGTAAAAGTAAAACAGAAGTTCTAAAGATAATGTTATATATATATATATATATATATATATATACATTACATAATGTTTAAATCAGTTTAAACATATTTATCTCCTCAAACATTAATCAATTCTTTGTGATGAAAACTTTTGAAATCCTTTCTTCTAACTTTTTGAAATGTCTGTACAAATTCTTATCTGTAGTCACCATTACTGGGCAATCTAGAACCTCAGAAGACTTAAGGAATCCAAGAAAAATTGTTTTGTGAAGAAAATCTCTTCCATAAAAGCAAAAATGACAAATCTAGAAAAAGTGTGGGAAGCTAAGCTATGTAAATTGGATTCATTGTTTCTCTTCTATTTTATTCCTCTGTCTGCTCCACCCCCAACAAGCATCACACAGGTTAGGGCAACAAATTCAGGCAATAGGCCAATACTCATTCTGCAAATGTATTCTTTCATTTATTTATTTTTATTGTTTTTGTGGTCCTGGGACTCAAACACAGGGCTTTGTGCATGCTAAGCAGGCCCTCTACCACTGAGCTACACACTCAGGTCCTGAAGCCTTCATTCTTCGGCTCTCAGCATGGCGCAGCTGCTGGTGAAAACCCAGGCGTCTTGTACTTACCAAGAGTGAGATGCAAAGGATGGAGGGAAGTGGGAGTGAGAGGAGGCTCAGGAGAGCTTGCGATGGGTCCCTACATCAACAGAGAAAGCTCCCAGCTCTCTGGTAAATGGGCCTGTCCTTACTGCTACTCGTATGGCCCAACTTCCTGCTGCCATTAAGAAAGCAAAAAAAACAAAAGGAGGCCAGGAAGAGTGCTGTGTGCATGTATGTCTCTCTCACTCTGAACGACATTATGATGTGAAACTACAATGCACCCACAAAAGTGTATAAAGATAGATGATAGATGATAGATAGATTAGATAGATAGATGATAGATAGATAGATAGATGATAGATAATGATTGATAGCTAGCATAGATAGATGATAGATGATAGTTAGATGATAGATAAATAATGATAGATAGATAGAATGATAGATAGATAGATGATAGATGATAGATAGATAGATAGATGATAGATAGATAGATAGATAGATAGATGATAGATAGATAGCTGGGTTTGGTGGTGCAACCCTCTAATCCCAGTACTTGGGAGGCTAAAACAGGGTTACAGATTTGAAACCAGCTTCAGCAACTTAGCGAAACTTCTAGCAACATGGATAAGAGAGACTGTTCAAAACAAACAAGCAAAAAAATAATAAGAACAATATTAAAAAAGGGCTGGGGATGTAGTTTGGAAGTAGAATGCCCCTGGGTTCAATCCCCAGTACCACTAAGTAAATAAACAGTGGATTTAAAAAGCTTAAAAGTATGAAATTGGGAGTAGATAAGAAAAACAAAGTAGAAATTAAAAATGAGCATGCAAATGCTAATAAAGATCAAAGAGTAAGATCTTTTCAATAGTAAGATAAAATAGTTTAAATTAGAGATAAAGGTCAACAGAATTAGTGGGTCAAAAACCATAAATGTAAAGGACATAAAAGGTTACTGTTAAAAGCCCAAACCTATAAGATAAAAAGTAAAATGGGAAAGAAGAAAGTAAGGATTAAAACATATGCGTTGTGATAAGAGCAACACTATAAGGAAAACTGGAGAAGGGTTTGAGATAAAAACCACACACAAAATGCTTGACTATTAGATGAAGAGATAAGAAGGTATTTTAAAGGGGAACTGGAGGGAAAGAATTCACAAGAAAGCACACACTGCGACCAAGGGCTCCCTGTGCATTGTACTGTAGCACTCCCCTGTGTTTTTGCTGTTCCTACCATGAGAAACACCTTTCTACCTTCTACATGTGGCTAACGCCTCTTTGTCCTTCAAAACTCACCTCAGGTATCACTTCCTTCAGGACACAACACACACACACACACACACACACACACACACACCTACCTTTCTGCCTCAGCTAGGTTAAGTACTTTCCTCTGACCCAGCAAAACCCTGAATATACCTCTGATCAATATCTCTCTCTTGCTTGCCCTCTAAAAACCCTTAGTTTGCATTATGTGCTAAACAATACAATTACAATGAAAATCTTTTTTCATTGTAGAAAAATAATGATTAAGGAAAAGGTTTATCAGGTCCTGAAAGTTGTGAGTTTTTTTGTGTGTAGGGGGGTGGCATTATATCTAGTCAACATGTGTTTCCTGAGTATTCAGGCTGCTCCAGGCTCATCAGGCTGTAGTTACATCCCAAGCTCTTTATGCCAAATCTGTAAACACAGAGATCAATAAACCTCTGTCCCTGTCCTTGAAGGATTAATAATTGAGTGGGAGAGAAAGCTTAGTAAACAAAAATTACAGCAGAGAGATTTCGAATAACATGCGAGTTTACACATTTCAATAAGCTCGTTTTAATGCCCTATCTACAACATAAAGCCTCTCTACACTGGTAAAGCATTGGTTCTATGTTTCCAAAGCTACAGACCCAAATAGAACTTTGAGTTTCCTTCAGTAAAGATTTTGTAATACAGAACTGGAAAAAGCGGTTTGATTTTCTAGTTGAAACATTCTCAGGAAAACGTTAGCTGGGTGTAGTACGAAACGCTCCACTGACCAGCTACCTTATTTCACCAGGGCAGGGCACTGCTGGACGGGGCTGGTTTGCTGCGGTTGCTGAGGACAAGAGGTTTGTAAATTCTTATTAGCTATTTTAAGATATCTTTGCCTCTGAGCACAGACATAGGAGACAAAACTCCATGGTTTATCTACATATATAAATTTTATTTTATGAGATCCTTCTTAGACTCATTTTATGACTAGGAGAAAAGTCAATAATATAAATTCCAAAAATGGTTCCTGAAGAAAAATAAAACTGTTCTCAGATTTAAAAATGTTTATCAAAAGACTGGGATTGATGAATGGAGCTATCGGATTAGTGTTTTACGAACTTGATTTATACTATCTTAGAGATTTTCATTTTTCATAACAAAAACAACTCCTCCCTCCCTCCCATCATTCTGTTAATGGAATGGAAACCACAATAACATTCGAATATATGAATTTACTCAGGACACACTATGGTTTGGATGTGGTTTGTCCCCCAAGGGTCCATGAGCCAGATGCTTGGTCTTCAGGGTGTTGATATTGGGGAGCGGTAGGACCTTTAGAAGGTGGGAGCTAGTGGGAGGGCCTCAGGTGCTTGTGGTGGGGAAGGCTGCCCTTGGAGTAGTTTAAAGTCACCCTTATGGAATCCTTGAGTTCTCCCAAGAGGATTGTTACCAAGTCTGAACCTGGCCCTGCCCCACTCACTCTCTGGCTTCCAATATCCAGATACAATCACTTGCTCCCACACATGCCCCTGCTGCTACCATCTGCCATGATGTGACGCAGAGAGAGGGGCCTCACGAGAAAGTGAGCCCTGCGAAAGTGTGAGCTAATAAACCTATGTACTTTATAAAGTTAGGCTGCCTCTGGTGTTTCTATAATGAATGAGTGAGAAGCAGAATAATTAGGATGATTATTGGGAAGATACGTAGATTTATTTCAAGTTACATTAATATCCCACAGTCTCCTTATGTGTTAGGTAATTGACATTTCCAACATTTATCCTTTGTCAGAAATTGATAATTGATTGGTTGGTTCGTGCAGTGCTGGGGATCAAATCCAGGGCCTTCAAGCACGCTAGGTAAGCTTTTTACCACTGAGCTACATCCCCAACCCTGAAAAAGGAAAACTGAAAAAGAGATGAATAGCCCAGGACTTGGAGTCAGAAGGCTGCGGCACACCAGATTCTGTCTTAGTGGCTTAGTTTAGACAAATTACTCAACTTATCTGTCCTTTAGTTCCTTTCTCTAAAAAGTAAATATAGTGGTAGTATACATCTTACAGTGTTGTAAGAATCACAAGCAATTACATATGTGAATCACTGCTAACCAAATATAGTACACAAATATATGAAATAATAGTTATAGCTGTCATCTGAATTAAATCGTCAAAAGCCTAATGCAATTACCTAGTCAGAACTTATCTTATTCATTAGCATAATATAATATGACTTCAGGAATCTCTAAATAATCTTCTTACTCCCAAAGTATTATCAACAAATTATTGCTGACTGTATCAGTCAACATTCTCACAGCTCTAATCCAAGAACTGAAGGAAGATTTATTTGCTCATGGTTTGGAGATTTTGAGTTCAGTCCATGTGAGGCCAGGGACCACAGATCTCGGGGTGTGGAGGTGGGAAGCAGAAAAAAGGAAAGAACAAGGCTTCACTCTCACATCATGGAGGCCAGAAGCATGAGAGAGATCAGGGGGAGGAGGAACCATATATAATCTCCAAGGCTGCACCCACAGGGACCCACCTTCTCCAGCCACACCCAACCAGCCTAGGCCACCACCCAGAGAAATCCATTGCAATGGATTTATCCACTGCTGGGATTACAACTCTCATGACTCAATTACATCAACTCCAAATACCAATTTATGAGCTCTTCAGGAGCCATTTTATATCTAACTATAACACTTACTAATGATATAAGATCCAAGAAAGACAGAAAGAAATTCAGAGAGGAGAAAGAAAGAAAGAAAGAGAGAGAGAGAGAGAGAGAGAGAGAGAAGAGAGAGAGAAAGGAGAAAGAAGAAAGAAAGAAAGAAAGAAAGAAAGAAAGACAGAAAGAAAGAAAGAAAGAAAGAAAGAAAGAAAGAAAGAAAGAAAGAAAAGAGAGAGAGAGAAAGAAAGAAAGAAACAAGAGAGAGAGAGAGAGAGAGAGAAAGAAAGAAAGAAAGAAAGAAAGAAAGAAAGAAAGAAAGAAAGATTTGTTCTATAATTAAAAGTAAGATCCAATTTGATGGGTATGGAATCTCAATTTAGGAAGATGAAAATGTTTTGAAGATGGAAGATGATAATGGTTGCACAAGAACGTGAATGTGCAAATGCCACTGAACCATAAAAATTGGTAAGATGGTAATTTTGCTATGTGTATTTTATCACAAAAATAATTTAAATATTTTAAAAAATAAGATTCAAAATGAAAATAATTTTGGAAATAAAGTTAAATCTAGAATATCCTGAAAAAGGCAAGTTAAATGTATTTAAATACATTGAGCACTAAACTAATAACAGAAATGAAATAAAGCAAGAGAAAATTAGCTCAGACAAAGAAAAAGTTCAGGTAGACAAAGAAAGAACTTATTTATCATAATAATAAGTTAATAATACATATGAAGAAATATATCATGATACACAAGGAGAAGACAAAAGTAACTTCAGCCTAAGACAAATCTGACAAGCTTGAAAGATGTAAAGAAGACTCATCATCACTCACATGTGCCCTGCATTATTCCAAATACCTTACATATATTCATTTATTTAATCTTTGCAACATTGAATTACAGATTATCCTGATGTTAATTCCAGATTTAATGTGTCAAGAGCTGGATGAATAGTTAAACCTATCAGGAGTCACTACAATTTTAATATCTGGGACATGGGAGTAAATGAAAGCAAGGAATTTTCCCTGACTTCTAATGAATTAATCTTGGGACAATGGACCAGCCCTTGCTTCTGGAAATTGGAAGAGGAGAAAAAAAAGTCCTGGGCAGACTCCAAGGATGCAGGATTGTGTCCCAATTACTGAGCATTGTTTTCAGGATGATACTCAAAATCTAACCTCATTCCCCAGCTTTGGTTCAAAAGGAGCCAATACTACTACTATACATCTGAAAAGTCCTATTACTATCATGAGCAATTCAGTTTGTCCATGTTTGAGGGTGGGAACAATAAATTTGGGTGGGAGAGCCAATAAGCCTTTTCTACTACTAAAAGTTGGGTCTTCCTATCTTCTTATAGTCCTACTTCCCAGTGTTGCACTTTACACTTTGAAATAATATCCCAAAGAAACTAACGAAGGTCTATAGTCCAGTATCCAAAACTTACAGCTAGTTGTTTTTCAGAATTCCTGTTTTTTTATGATATTAGAAACATAATAAAAATGCTTCAACCTAGCAATAGGTAACATCCCCAACAGGGTCTGGTAAGCCTCACAAGCAAACACGTTCACATTTTGCAACTAGGCATATAAATACTCAAACAAGTGGAATAAGGATTATGATGTCCTCACATTAGAATGGAATAGTTTGATATAAATGAATTTGCTACACACTTAAAAAAACTTTTTGGTTTTTGTATTTGAATTGTGAACCTCTTCCATTATTCGTTGGGCCTAAACCAAAGAAAGTGATCTAATAAAAAGTTATGACCATCCAGAGACCAGTATTAGAATATAAGACTTCTTAATTGGGGCTAGCGAGAAAGAATGGCCTTGGGCGAGTTGGTAGTGCAGTCTCTCAGGAGGTGACCTGTACTACCCAGAACTTCTGGCCAAAGCTCCCTCTGCCCTTCTCTTTAATCAGAGCATTTAATTACTACTAAGGTACCAACTGCCGCACTAAGCAATAATGTATGGATAAATAAGAATAATTGTTAAAGCCGGAAGTGATAACACATGCCTGTAATCCCATACTTGGGGAGGCTGAGCCAGGAGGATTGCAGGTTCAAGGACAGCCTCAGCAAGTAGTGAGATTCTCACCAACCTAGTGAGACCCTGTTTCAAAATAAAAATAAAAATAAAAATAGAGCTGGGTAGAATGCTCCTGGCTTTAATCCCCAGTACCACACACAGAAAAATAATTGCTAATATATAGTATGGGAGGCATGATCACATCAATATGCAGAATCATTTTGATAGAGGAGTACACAAAAGCTTTTTTCATACTTAGAATCTAAATTATCCCTATATTAATTTATTGCTATGTAACAATGCACTTTTAAAATTTAATGGCTTAAACAATATTTAGTATCTTACAGTTTCTTTGGGTCAGGAACATGCATGTGGCTCAAGGATTCTCATGAATTTGCAGTCAAGCTATTAGTGGAGCTACAGGACTCATCTGAAGACATGTCCTGGGCTGGGGCTGATGGTAGTTATCTATTTCCATGTCCACTCATATGGTTATTGAAAGGTATCCATCCCTCATTGCTTGGACCATTCCACAGAGTCTCTTCCTCACATAGCCACTGGTTTCCCTCAGAGCTAGTGACCCAAGGGAGTGAGAAAGGACACACCCAAGGCAGAATCCACCATCTTTTTGGAAACTTAGAAATTTTGAAGTGACAACTCATTATCTCTGCCATACTTCATATATTAAATTTAAGATAATATATCTAGCCCACACTTGGGGAGTGGAGGTCACACAAAGGTGGAAATATTAGGAGCTGGCGATCAGGGGGAAGGAGAATGACAGGTGATTTTGGGGACAGTGAAATTAACAATCGGTAAGACACCATCATTGAATGGTGGATAATTTAGTGGGTGTTTTGTCTCTTCAGTTAGATTATAAGCTCCTTTAAAACAGCAGTTATATAACTCCAAAATACCAAGCATTTGTAAGTGCTAAGAACATATTTTTTGGTTGGCAAATTTACAAAGGGAAACACAGGACTCCTCCAGTCAACAAATATTTATTGAGCTTTTGTTATATGGCAGGTTTTGATCACAATGTTATCAGGGCCTTAATGAACAAAATAGACAATGATATCTCCCCAAATAAGTTAACCTTACAATCTACAAAACTCATAATGGAGAAGGACCTCCTGAAAGTGGTCACTGCAGCAAATATGTTATTCTTTCCCATGGCTCCCACCTGAAAAATTTCTCTTTTCTATAACCTGCAAGTGACCTTGGATTCAAAAATTACTTTGCCTGCGTAAACAGACAATTATTTTACTCAGCACTACAAGGTCTATAAGTCAACTGAGATAATCAAGTAGCAGTAGGGTATCAATCTAAAGAGAGACTCTTGCCCTTGCAGGCATTTCTTCATTTGAAGGCACAGCTGCAACATTATTATGAGAGCAAAATCTAATTGCATTCAATTGACAACAAGGAGATTTCCATTTATGACTTGTCCAGGGCTATTTATTTTTGCTGTTATCCAACCTGTATAAGTATCCAAAAAAATGAAACAGTTCCCAAGTCTTTGGATATACAAACATCCCAGATAAAAGATGTATATCCCTGTTCCTAGGAATTGGATTTTAAACAGAGAGAGTGACAGAAAAAGAGAGAGCAATATAAAGGTCATAGAAACAATAGGTTTCCTCTAAATATCAAAATCAGAGATTCAAATAACCACCTAATAAAATCATTTTGTCTTCTCTTCTACATTTTAAGGCATATTTAGAAAAACTACATGAGTAAGCAAAGGTTTGAAAGAAGCAGATCTCATAAATGTAATCAGGACATTTTATAAACAAGGAAGCTATCTGGAAAATGGAGGGAAATGCATGAAGTGCATGTCTAGATATTAGCAATATTATCTCTCTTATTTTTAATCCAAACTATGTTTATTAGTTATCTACCATATGCCAGGCTTTGTTCTAGGAACTAAGAATAAACAATCAAGAAGACAGTGTCCCTGACCCATTAAATATTCACAGTATTGGGAAAGATAGAAAGTTTTGTTTAAAACTTTCTGATTTGCTAACAAATTAAATTTTAAGATCAAGAGTACAGAGAAACTGATACTTTCATGTATTGCTGATGGGAATATAAATTTATCAAGATAACTCCAGAGCATTTTTGTGACACTTATCAAAACCTTTCAATGTATGCTTATTTCAGCAATTCTGTTTCTGGGAACTCATCCTGAAAAAATAATCATGAATCTGCACACACACATGAAAATTATCTAGCAAGAATTTCATCACAATATTTTTATATTAGTAAAAAAAATTGGCTACAATTTCAAAGCCAAAACTGGCAAATTTGATTAAGTTATTTTATAATTGATGATGAAATAGAACAAAGACATTTAAAATAATGTTATAAATAATATGGGAAAATGTTGGCCATATCATCAAATGGTTGTTTTCTTAAAGAGAAACAATATGTGAATATGCTATTTTTGTTTTTTAAAAAAACAATTTTACATGTGTTGAAAGGAATTGGCAAGAACCATCCTTCATTGTCCCCATCAGTGGGAGGCCAGAAATCAAAAGAATTTAATCATAGTTGGCACCATTCCTGTTGGCACCAAAAAGAACATCCATTGACAACCAGCATGGTTGTTCTTGTGACTCAGCCAAGTTTCAGGTCTGGTGAGAAAGAGCCAAATGCTTCTCAGCATAGTAATAGGGTGGCCTGTTGTTCACAAAGGATAAAACACACAACCCAAGCTCATAAGAAAAATGTCTTTTCCTCTTCTCCAGACCAGCCTGCATTTTCTCAGAGGAAAATGAACATTTGTCTTTGTAAGAAGGATGTATTTTATAGGTGACTTAGTTAAGGGAAGCTGCTCTCAAAGGTCAAAAGGCTGAACTGGTATTAAGAGGCTGGCATTCATTCATCATGGGACAGAGGCCCATTGCCCTCTATTTTCTGTTTCTGCCTAGTGCAGAAGTCAGCAATCCATGGTCCTCCCAGCCAAGACCATCCCACCCTATTTTTGTGTTGCCCACAACTAAATTTTTAAATGGTTTTTAAATTTTTAAATGGTTAAAAATTAAATAATGTTATATGACACATGAAAATAATAATAAATTCAGATTTCAGTGTATATAAATAAAATCTTGTTGAAACACAGCCATATCTCTACTTGTTTATGTATTATCCATAGCTGCTTTCTGATACAACAGTGGAGTTGAGTAGTTGCAACAGAGAGCATATGACCTCACAAAGTCTAATGTACTTACTACATTACCTTTTTCAAAGAAGGGTTGCCAAACTCCAGTCTAATTGAAAGACCTTCAGTGTGCTTCTCATCAAAGCTCAGATGATGCACAAGTTGGCAACACCTCCAGTGAGATGAGCAATTCTCCAATGGGAGGACTCACTTCACAGGTTGCAACCATTTAAAGTACCCTTCCTTTCTTTGAAAGGTGCAAAGACAACTCTGAGTGCTGGTCACAGTGAAAGTCATCCCATGTAGACCAGCTGAGATTCTCTCCTTTGCTACTACTACATCCTGGAGCCCTAGTACATCCAATTTACATAGAAATATAATACAAGCATCAGTATTCTTTCCCACCCCCATCCCCTATCTCAAGGGTCAGCTTCCACAAAAATACTCAGAAAAGTGAATGAAGCTTTGCTTAAGTTTGTCAAATTGAGCAGCTCCTCCTAAGGAACAGTTTCTCTTGGCCTGCTATGAACTCCCTATACACACACACACACACACACACACACAAACACACACACATACACACGTTGCTGCTCTTTATCTGGAACCCTTAGACCCTGCTTCTTAGTTGGAAATCACTCCTTCTCCACAAATGCTAGCAAAGAGGTCAGTATGCAGCACTCTGTCCTTTTTTTCTCTATAGTGCTACTAGGTAAGCCTATGGAGATATGACCTATTCTCTGCTCTCAGCTTTTTACCTCTCTCCCAAGTGTTTTCCTTCATCCAACCTCCCCTATGCAGAATTCTTTTCACCTCCCAGGAAACTTCATTGTTTAAAAACAAGGATTGATCTTGCTCCAGGATCCATTCCTTATTTACTCCCTGCCCAGGAAGAATTCTTCTCTAAGTCAGTTTAATGTAACCTCTAAAAATGTTGGGGTGGAAGGCATTCCAACAGGATGATTGAGTATGGCTTGACAATGGTAGATGACTTCAGAACTCTAAGTTGCAAATCAAATCATAGGCCCTCTGTTATGGATGGAAAGTTTGTGTCCCCCAAAAATCATATGTTGAAGTCCAAATCCCCAATGTGATGGCATTAGGAGTTGGAGTCCTTGGGAAGTAATTAATTTTGGACAGTGTCGTGAGGATAGAACACCCATGGTGAGATTACAGACTTTATAAGAAGAATAGGCACTATCTCTGTCTCTTTGTCTCTCTCTATAGATAGCTACAGATACAGATAATCACATGATATATACACAGATGCACATGCCAAAGAAAGGCCATGTGAACATGTAGTGACACAGTAGTAATCTGCAGGCCAGAAGAGAACCCTGACCATAACCCAACTATCCTTGCAGCCTGTTTGTGGAGCTCCTGTCTGCAGAACTGAGAGAAAATGTCTATTATTTAAGCCACCCAATCTATCGTGTTTTGTTATAGCAGTCCAAGCAGAACAAGACTGAAATTGGTACTAAGGATGTGATGCTGCTGTAACAAGTGCCCACAAATGTGGAATATTCTTTGAAACTAAGTAATGGGGAGAGGTTAGACAAGTTTCCAGACACATGTTAGAAAAGGCCAAGATGTCATGAAGGGAGCATTACAGGTGACTCTGGTGAGGACTCAGGAAAAAGAGTTGTGGAAAAAGCTTCCATCTTCTTAGATAATATATGAATAATCATGAACATAGTATTGGTAAATATGGATGGTAAAGACCATTCTGATGAAGTCTTACATGAAAATGAGAAACATATTATTGGATGATATTTTTTATTTAGATTTTTTATTGAAAAGTAACGAAGAACATGGCTAAATTTTGTTCATGTTCTCGTGTTTTGTGGAAGGTAGAACTCATGAGCAATGAAATTTGATATTTAGCCAAAGATATTTCTGAGCAAAATGTGGAAGGAGCAGCTTATTTCCTTCTGACTGCTTATAGTAAAATGCAAGGAGAGAGAAATGAATTTAAGAAGGAATTGTTAAGCAAAAAGGAACCAGAATTTAAAGATGTGCAAAATTTTTAGCCTATCCATGTTGTATATTGATAAGGATATTACATCAGGTGAGACCCACAGAACAAATCAACAACCCCACAGGAAACACTACTAGTTTGAACAGAAGGGGAAAGATGGGATGAAATGAAAGAACACTGTCATACCTCTTGGGTCCTACAGGACTGGATCATAGAGCTATATGGATGTGAATATGCACTATTCTTTGAGATAAGGGAAGAAAGACCCTAAAGGTGATTCAGAGATCATCGGGGCTCCCTCCTTGGCTTCAAAGAATAGCACTATTGGCTGGATTTCAGCAGGCCAGATGACAGCTACCCAGAACTGTGGAGATAGACCCCCTCCAGAGACTTGGTTACTCTGCCACCACCCAGCAGGACCTTAGGGGTCCAACCACAAATAGTAAAGCTGTAAGGGTTGAAACTGTTTCCCCACTTAGTCCAGGAGGCAAAGAATTAAACTGGAGAGAATTATTTGGAAGCCTTAAGTCTAGTGGTATTTGTCTTATGGGGTTTTGGACTTGCTTGAATCATGTCACTCCTTCCTTCTAATTTTTCCCTTTTGGAATGGGTAATCTATCCTATGCCTGTCTCACCACTGAATTTTAGAAGCACATAATTTATCTGTCTCCATGGGTTCCAGCTGGAGGATAATTTTCCCTTGAGATAAATGGTACCTGAAGTCCCATTCAGATCTGTTTTGGACTGTAATTAGATAAGACTTTGAACTTCAGACTTTAGACATGATGCTGAAACAATTTAAGGCTTTGGGAACTATGGAAATGGAATTAATACATATTTTACATGCAAGAAGGAAATGAATTTTGTGGGGATAAGGGTAGAATGTTATAGACTGAATATTTTTGTCTCCCTAAAATTTGTTTTGAAGCCTTCACCCCTACCTAATGTGATGCTATTAGGAGGAGGAGAATTCAGGAGGTCATTTCAGTTAGTTTAGGTCATGAGGGTAGAGCCCTCATGATGGGTTTCAGGCCCTTATAAGAGAAATAAACACCAGAGGTTTCTCTCCCTGCCATGTGAAATAGGTGATTCAGAGTTCATCAGGGCTCTGGTCATAAGAACTTCATGCTTTCTTGCTCACACAGAATAATAAAAAAGGATCTCTTCCACACTTATGGAATGATTGTCCTTTCCTACTATTTGATTAGTCAAAATAAGTCATCTATCAACCCCAGACTTAATGGTAGTCTGCAATGAAAGTCCATATGTTGAGTGGCTTAAAATAACCAGGATCCATCTCCCCTTCAATAGGATCTGCTTTCCCTGAACTAGAAGACTGAGATGGATACTTGAACTAATGTTCCTTTACAAAAGAGGAAAGCAGGAGGAGGATCCAAGATGGCGTCGGAGTAGGGAACCCTAAAGGAACCTGTCTCAAAATCGTCCTGGAGGCTCCAATCTGAACAACATTTCACACCAAAAGAAGAACCAAAATCCAACATCCTGCAACCTGAGTCTGACTTCAGAGGCACAGAGACTAAGAGCCACAGAGCTCCACAGAATACCACAATCTCGTGACAGCAGGATCGGAAAGGAGCCATCTTCCCCAGGACACTACAGCCGCAACCAATAGTCCACCTCCTACATCAGAAATTCTGGGCAGGGAACAAGAGCAGAACCCCGTGAACCTCAGGCCATCACAACAGCAGAAAGTAAGTCCCAGCAGCTGCACTAGCAGGTAGCCCCAGGGACCGATTCTCCCTGGCGGCTGCTGGCAATTCCAGGGTCTGAATCTCCCTGGTGGCTGCAAGGACCAATTCTCTCTGGCACTCCAGAAACCAAATTCTCTGGCGGCCCCAGAGACTGAATTCCTTGGAGCCCTCAGGGACCGAGTTCCCCGACACCCCCAGAGGCCGAGCCCCATGGTGCCCCAGAGGCCGAACTCCCTGGCGTCCCCTTAGACCAAGCTCCCCAGTGGCTCCTGAGGCCGAGTTCTCCTGTTCCTGGAGGCCACAGAGGCAGAGCTCCCTGACACCCGACTTTCCCGGCACCCCACAGGCGGAGCTCCTTTGCACCTGAACCCCTGAACTCCACACCACCCTAGCTCGAGTTGTACCAGTGAGATTGTCCCAGCGGCCGATTGTGAGTTCGCCCCACCAGATATTCCAGCAAAGGAACAAGATGGGGAGACAACAAAAACACAAAATTGAGAACACCAAAAATTGAGAATGAGGAACAGCGAGGAAACTAGAAACACTCACAATGCAACAACAAGCGAGATTATGGACACCGATCTGCAGGAAATGCAAGATGGAGAATTCCGAATTCTGATCTTCAGAATGATGAAAGGCCTCAAAGAAAGTGTAAAGGAGATGAAGAAGGAAACTAAGGCTCTAAGATAGAACCAGAAAGAAACTTTGACTGAAATGAAGGAGTCAATAAATGAATTGAAGACCACAATAGACTCCAACTCTGGCAGGCTTGACCACATTGGAAAACAGGGTATCACTCCTGGAAGACAATTCATTCAAAACTGAAAACACAGTCAACGATATACAGAGGATATTACAACAACACACTCTAACCATCCAAGAAATACAGAACAATACAAGACATCCCAATCTAAAGATAAAAGGCATTGAAGAAGGTTTAGAAGCACAGACCAAGGGTTTCAGGAACCTCTTTAGAGAAATAATTTCAGAGAATTTTCTGAACATAGAAAAAGACTTGGACATTCAAATACAGGAGACATATAGAACACTGTCAAGACAGGACCAAAGAAGGACCTCCCCACGCTATGTAATAATCAAAATGATGAACATAGAAGCCAAAGAAAAAATATTAAAGGCAGAAAGAGCAAAAGAATGGGTGACATACAGGGGCAAAACAATGAAAATCACTCAGACTTCTCAACCCAAGTCAGGAATGCCAGGAGGGATTGGTATGAAGTACTTCAGACTCTGGAAGAAAACAACTTCCAACCAAGACTGATATATCCAGCAAAGCTATCATTCAAAATCAATGGAGAAATAAGAATGTTCCAAGACAAGGAAAAACTTAAAAGAGTTCATGAGGACCAAGCCAGCACTAGAGAAAGTTCTAGAGGAAATAAAACACAAGGAAGATAAAACAAGCAAATTTCAGAATCAGAGAAGAGGTGAACTCCACCAGGTGAGCAACTAAGCAAGGAGAGTCGACACTACATCAAACACAAAATAGAACTCAAAATGACAGGAAACAAAAATCATATCTCAATAACATTGAATGTCAAAGGACTTAACTCCCCAATTAAAAGACATAGACTGGCAAGGTGAATTAAAAGATATAACCCAACTATATGCTGCTTGCAAGAAACTCACCTTCTAGCAAAAGACACTCACACGCTAAAGGTGAAAGGATGGAAAAAGATATATCATGCAAACGGAGATCAAAAACAAGCAGGGGTAGCAACACTTATATCTGACAAAACAGACTTTAAGCTAAAACACGTCAGAAGAGATAAAGCGGGACACTTCTTATTAATAAAAGGAACAATCCAACAAGAAGATACAACGATGATAAACACTTATGCCCCAAATCTGGGCACACCCACATTCATAAAACAAAGTCTTCGGGACCTCAGATCTCAAACCCAAATACAGACCTCAGACCCAAATACAATAATACTGGGAGAATTCAAACACACCACTCATGCCACTAGATCGATCCTCCACACAAAAGATGAATAAAGACTCTTCAGACCTAAAGAAAACTATAGACCAAATGGATCTAATAGACATATACAGAATATATCGACCAGCAATGGCAGAATACACATTCTTCTCACCTGCCCACAGAATCTTCTCCAAAATAGACCACATCCTGTGCCACAAAGCAAGCAACAGCAAATTCAAAACATGTAATATAATTCCTTGCATCTTCTAAGATCACAATGGAATGAAAGTAGAAATTAACAACAGGAAGACCAAAAATAATCTCATAAGTACATGGAGACTAAATGATACACTTTTGAATGAGGACTGGATAAGAAAAAAATAAGGTGAGAAATTAAAAAATTCCTGGAATTAAATGAAAATAGAGACACAATGTACCAAAATCTATGGGACACATTGAAGGCAGTGTTAAGAGGAAAATTTATAGCACTGAGTGCCCACATAAGAAAAACAGAAAGTCACCAAATAAACAATCTATGACATACCTCAAGGACCTAGAAAAAGAGGAACAGTCTAATCCTAAAGCCAGTAGAAGGCAGGAAATAATTAAAAGCAGAGCAGAAATCAATGAAATAGAGAATAAAAAACAATACAAAGGATCAACAAAAAAAGAAGTTGGTTCTTTGAAAAGATTAACAAGATTGATAAATCACTAGCTAACTTACCCAAAAGAAGGAGAAAACCAACCCAAATTACTAAAATCAGAAAGGAAAAAGGAGACATCACCACAGATAGTGGAGAAATCCAGAGGATCATCAGAAACTACTTTGAAAACTTATACTCTAATAACTAGAAAACATGGTAGAAACTGACAGATTTCTAGACACATACAACCTACCTAAATTGAACCAAGAGGACAAAGAAAAGCTGAATCAACCAATAGCAAGCACAGAGATAGAAACAGCAATAAAAAGTCTGCCATCAAAGAAAAGCCCAGGTCCAGATGGTTTTCCAGCTGAATTCTACAAAACCTTTACAGAAGAACTAAAACCAATATTTCACAAGTTATTCCATGAAATTGAAACAGATAGAATTCTTCCAAATTCCATCTGTGAGGCCAGCATCACATTAATACCAAAGCCAAATAAAGATACCTCAAGAAATGAAAATTACAGACCAATATCATGGATGAATATAGATGCAAAAATTCTATGCAAAATACTAGCCACATGCATTCAAAATGATATCGAGATAATTTTACACCATGACCAAGTTGGTCTCATCCCAGGAAAGCAAGGCTGGTTCAACATATGCAAAACAATACGTTATTCACCACATAAACCGAACTAAAAACAAGAATCACATGATCATCTCAATAGATGCTGAAAAAGCATTTGACAAAAATCCAACACCCATTCATGTTAAAAACGCTACAGAAAATCAGAATAGAAGGAACGTACCTCAACATCATTAAGTCAATATATTATAAACCCAAAGCCAACATCATATTGAATGGGGAAAAACTATGGGAATTCCCCTAAAATCAGGAACAAGACAAGGATGCCCACTGTCACCACTCCTCTTCAATATAGTCCTCGAGACTCTAGCCAGGGCAATAAGACAAGAGAAGAGTATCAAAGGAATTCAAATAGGAAAAGAAGAATTAAAATTATCTTTATTTGCAGATAATATGATCCTATATCTAGAAGATCCAAAAAAACCAAAAGAGCTGATTAACAAATTCAGCAAAGTAGCAGGATACAAGATCAACCTAAAAAAAATCAGTAGCTTTCATATATGCCAACCATGAATCCACTGAGAAAGAAATCCAGAAAACAATCCTATTCACAATAACTTCAAAACCAATCAAATACCTAGGAATAAACTTAACCAAAGAGGTTAAAAACCTCTTCAAAGAAAATTATAAAACACTGAAGAAAGAAATTGAAGAAGATCTTAGAATATGGAAAGATCTCCCCTGCTCTTGGGTAGGCAGAATAAATATTATCAAAATGGCGACTCTGCCAAAAGTGATCTACAGAGTCTATGCAATCCCTATCAAAATACCATTGTCATTTTTCACAGACCTAGAAAAATCAGTCCTAAATTTCATATGGAGAAACAAAAGACCCAGAATAGCCAAAGCAATTCTTAGCAATAAGAACCATGCAGGAGGCATCACAATACCTGACTTCAAACTATACTACAGAGCTATAGTAATAAAATCAGCATGGTATTGGAACAAAAACAGACACATAGACCAATGGTACAGAATAGAAGATACAGAGACAAATCCACAAACTTACAGCCAATTGATCTTTGACAAAGGTGCCAGATACACAGGTTGGAGAAAAGACAGTCTCTTTAACAAATGGTGTGGGGGAAACTGGTTATCTATCTGTAGAAAAATGGAACTAAATCCTTACCTCTCACCTTGCACAAGAGTCAATTCAAGATGGATCAAAGACCCGGAAGTTAGATCAGAAACTGTGAAATTACTAGAAGATGGCATAGGTTCAACACTCCAACATATAGGCACAGGTAGAAACTTCCTCAATAAGACCTCCAAAGCCCAGGATACTAAAACAAGAATTAATAAGTGGTATTGCATTAAATTAAAAAGTTTCTGCACATCAAAGGAAACCATCAAGAGTCTAAAGAGAACACCTATGGAATGGGAGAAGATATTTGCTAGCTATCCCTCTGACAGAGGACTAATATCTAGGATATACAAAGAACTTAAAAGACTTCACACTAAAAAAAACCACCTTATTAAGAAATGGGCAACCAAATTGAACAGACACTTCATGAAAGAAGAGATACATATGGCCAATAGATACATGAAAAGATGTTCAACATCATTAGCAATCAGTGAAATGCAAATCAAAACCACTCTGAGATTTCATCTAACCCCAATCAGAATGGCAATCATTAAGAAGTCAAACAATAATAAATGTTGGTGAGGATGTGGGGAAATGGGAACTCTCCTGCATTGTTGGTGGGATTGCAAACTAGTCCAACCACTTTGGAGATCAGTATGGAGCTTCCTCAGAACTGGGAATGGATACACCATATGACCCGGCTATACCACTACTGGGTATCATTCCAAAGGCACTGAAACCAGAAAACTACAGTAATATATGCATACCCATGTTCAGAGCAGCACAATTCACAGTGGCCAAATTATGGAACCAACCTAAGTGTCCATCAACAAATGAATCGATTACAAAATTATGGGAAATACACACAATGGAATTCTACTCAGCAATAAAGAAACACAAAATAATATCATTTACAAGAAAATGAAAAGACCTGGGGAATATTATGTTAAGTGAGATCAGATAATCACAGAAAAAGAAGGGTTATATGTGCATATTCTCTAATATGCGCAAGCTAGGGAGCAAGGAGGATACAAAAGGGCCTCCAGACAATAGTGGAGAAGCCTCAGTGAAGTCAGGGAACTGATCTAAGGGAAGGGGAAGGGGAAGAATGAAGTTCATTAAGGGAATTTCTACCATCTACCATATTTACATATGTGAATATACCAATGTCAATCTTAGTTCTCTGTGTCAGGGGGAGAGGAGGGGGCACCAAGTGCTGCGTGCATGTATGTTAATGTCAATTTGATTTCCACTGTGATGTGAGACTATAATGCACCAATAAAAGCCCAATCAAAAAATGGGCAGGTGAACTAAATAGACACTTCACAAAAGAAGAAATACAAATGGCCAATAAATACATGAAAAAAAATGTTCAACATCATTAGCAATCAGAGAGATGCAAATCAAAACTTCCCTTGAGATTTCACCTAACCCCAATTAGAATGGCAATCATTAAAAACACAAACAACAACAAATGCTGGCAAGGATGTGGAGAAGTAGGAACTCTAATACACTGTTGGTGGAATTGCAAATTAGTGCAACTGCTTTGGAAAACAGTGTGGAGGATCCTCAGAAGAATGGGAATAAACCTACCGTATGACCCAGCGATACCACTTCTAGGCATCTACCCCAAAGAACTAAAACCTAATTACCAGACTAATGCATGTGTATCTATGTTTATAGCTGCACAATTCACAATTGCCAAACT
>PVJS01033715.1:0-22000 GCA_004027185.1 Glis glis
CTCACTGGCTATGCTGTGAATGGGAGACCAAAGAACAGAGACCCAGAAATAGAACATTAAGTCAAAGACAACTGTATCGGTTACATTTTACTGCAATAATGTCATATAACAACCACCCCCAAACTCTGGCTCAAAGCACAATGATTTACTGAGCACATGTGTCTGTGAGTTGGGGATTTAGACTGCACTTACCTGGGCCAGTTCGCTGTTGGCTGATTCAGGATGGCCTTGGCTAGGACAGCTGGGATGACATGGGTCTGTCCCTCATGTCTCCATCTGTAGAATTGGCTATTCAGGGCTGTCATCATGACTATTGAGCAAGTATTGAGCAAGCAAGTGGAATCACACAAGGCTTCTTAGAGTGTAGACAGAACCGGCACAGTATAACTTCCACTGTTGGCCCAGGCAGGTCAAAAGACCAGCCAAGGATTAAGGAATCAAGAAGTAGACCCACCTCTTGATGGGAGGGGCTGCAAACAGCATGGATGAAAGAAGGGTAAAGAATTCAGATCTGAATCATCATCTACACAGCGATCCCAGAGATACTGTGAAAAAGAGGAAGGGAATTTCTGGACAGTGCCTTTATTTGAAGGTAGAGATATTTCATGAGGGACCTGGGTTTTGGGGAAACCATCTCCTATTCATATATCCAACTATCTTTCAATGTTAGAATTGTCTATCTATATGTCTATCATGTGTCTGTCTGTCTTGTCTATCTATCTATCTATCATCTACCACTTCCTTTATTGCTATGTTGCAAATAGCTCATTAGACTGTACTCTCCAAAGACTAAAGTAAGGTAGGTTTCAAGCCCAGCACGATGAGGTCATAAGAAATATGTAACCTGGGTCTATTGTGGCACCATCGCCAGGACAGCATGAGAGACTAATGATTCCATCTCCCCACCTCAATTTCCTGTACTTTACTGGGATTTGAAAGCATTTATTTACCTCTTTAATTTATTGCACCCCAACCTATGACAATTAAAACAAGCCTCTTTATTAATTAAAGAGATTGTAACTACATTGATTTAGTATCAAACTTAGGGAGAAGATCCAATCGTTCCCCACCTCCCCACTGTGACTGCACCAGAGCATTCCCTGTGGTCTCCAGATGTCCTTCTGGACAAAAACAATAGGCCCCACCATCGGGCCACCAGCATCCCCTGTTAACACTCAGATAGGTGTAGGGCTGATCATTATTCACAGAGGAAAAATCCTTATGTGGGCACCTCTGTCTCCTCTCTGCATGCTTATTGTTCCAGGTGCAAAATAAAATATGAAAGAGGAAAACCAAAGGCTTGCTCATCTCCTATGACTAGACAGGGGAATTCCAATCACACAGAGAACACCCTGTCCCTTCCTCCCACCTTTTCCACCCTGCAGACCAGGGGGAACTGGCCTTGGGGAGGGAATCATTTTCCTGTTCCCCTGTCTGTGAGCACATTTTCCAGATCAGTCCTGCCTTTTCAATTTCAGAAAGCCTTCACCTCCAAATGAAGCCCAGGATTGGACCAGCCTCACAACGAGACGTACTTCCTCCTTCTTGAAGGTAAAATGCTTATCTGCCTGAAGGGAAATGGCAAATGCACAGGGCGACAGAGAGGACATGCGCACGGTTGGCTAATAAACAGAGCTTCACACTCGTGGCAGTTGGGGGGGGGGCATTTTCCACAGGCTGTTATCAACAGGAAATCTAACTGTAGCTAATGCAGCGGGAGATTTTAGCTAGGCTCTTGAAACAAACTTTTCAGAGTCCTTAAGATAACTGTCGCTCACCTTTCAGACTCATTAATCACTAGCTAGCTGTAGTTATCCAGTTAGGAGGAAATGAAGAGGGGGCCGGGCCATAGAATATATGTCAGTCAAATCACACTCCTGAGCTGGCACCTAACTCAGGAAACTGCAATGAGAGACAAAGTGTACACTCATGTGCCAAGTTAAATCCTCGCACTGTGATTGCATCTGAGAGAGAGAGACAGGGAGACAGAGACAAATAGAGAAAAACAGAGAGAAACAGGGACAGAGGCGGAGAGAGGGAGGACAGGGGAGACTGAGAAAGGAAGACAGAGATAAGACAGTGATAAATGCTGGTGAGAATGTGGGAAAAGAGGAAGGTTTATACACTATCTCCACTATGGAGCTAGGTGTGGAGATTCCTCAAAAGACTGGGAATGGAACCAGCCTGTGACCCAGCTATCAGTATCTCCTCAATATCTTTCCAAAGGATTAAAGTCAGAATACAATAGTGATACATGTATATCCATGTTTATAGCAGCCCAAGTCACAATAACCAAGCTATGGAACTAGCCTAGCTGTCTGTCAACAGATGAATGGATGATAAAAATGTGGTATATATACATGATGGAACTTTAGCCATAAAATAGAACAAAATTATGTCATTTGCAGGAAAATGAATGGAACTAGAGAATATTATGCTACGATTCGTCAGTCTCAGGAAGTCAAGGGTCCTGTGTTTTCCCTCTCATTTGTGGAAGCTAGAGAGAAAATAGGAAACAAAATGGACTTTAGATAAATGAGACCAGTATAATAGTAGAAGGGAATTGGAGGAGGGAGGTGAGGAGGGTAAAAGGAGAACTGATGAAGAAAACAGCTCAAATAATGCTATGTCCATATATGAAGGTATCACTACCAGTCTCACTAATATGTATGGTGGTGGGGTAGTGGGGAGGGGAACCCACAAGGAAACACGTTATTTGCTGTGTGCATGTGTGTTTGTATCACTTTGAACCTCACTATGTTGTAAAATTACAATGCACCAATAAAAGTATAAAAAAGGAAAGAAAAAGATTGAGGTCTAAACAAATAACATGGCTGTAAGATCAAAAACTTGAGGCCCTAGCTCTCAGTTCTCTTCCTTTTACTCTCATCAGCGATGAGAATTTATTGCCCTGTCTGTGAGAAGGTGGGAGAGACACAGAAAGTGATAAAGCCACAGAGCTCCGTGTCGCTGACTTCCGCAGCAAGCACGGTGGATCTTGACGGACTTCGCTCTTTTCCATTAGCGTTTGTGAAGCCTGACTGGACTGTAATGTTTCCTAAATGCCAGCTCGTTTCCAGCCAGGGTTTTCCAAGTGCATCTAATTGCCCACTTTATCACAGGCACTATCAGGTAAATGGTGTTCCACCTCCGCCAGGCCTGCCCAAGGCTGACACCGGGACTTGTCAGGCAACGGATCACAGAGCCTGCCTGGGGCCCTTGCCCAGCATTCCTGCATGAGGGTGACAGTAAATTATGACATCTGCCAGGAAGATCAGAACGGGGCTGTGCTACCGGATGCACCTAAGCTGCACAGCCAGGAGGGCTTTTAGGCCGTGTCTGAGAGTTCTTAAAGAAACAAAGCACCTCTTTCCCCAACAACAGCAAAAGAGATCGTCCCCAACATTTACTTTATTCTTTGATGACATTTAATGACCAACTTTTAGGTTGCACTGAATGATGTTGCCAGGCAATTGTAAAGTGTTCCGGAGTTTAAATGGTGTGCAGATCCATCCTCTCAAAGCCACTCTGAGATGCGTGGGCATCATGCCCATAGTCTAGGATAAAGAAACTGATCCAGAGCCAGGCAAGGAGCGCTTTTGGCTTTGTTCAAAAGGAAATAATAGAAAGTGCCATAGCTGGGCTTCAAATACCCGAAATGTGTCTTTTACTTTACCAAGGTCTTCTGTACCTTCTTCCGCTCCAAAAGTATCTTAGGAAGTATCAATTATATTTTTGTCAATGTTTATCTTTTAGTTTATACCGTTATAGGACTGATACTGAAGCTTACTAGCGAAACCAATTAATGAAAAAAATCAAAACAGACACACATACACACACCAAAAACAGACACGCATACACACATCAACACAGATACACATACACACATCAACACAGACACACATCAAAAACCAAAAAGGGAACAAAATCTCATTTCAGTGAATTTTCACAAGGGAAGTCCTTAACCATTAAGTTTGTATGGGTGTACATGCTATGCATTTCATCTAACATGGTTGAATGACTCCACTTGCTGACAACATAAATTGCCGATTGAGGGCCTAGTGTTCGACATTCAAGTGTGTATCACTGGCGCCTCCACTTGTAGGTGAGAGCCAGGCGTTGGACTCACCAGTGCCACACAGAAAGTGCGTGATACAAATAGAGCGAGATTTGATTTGATTCCCGTCACGATGATTTATTTGTTGATGATCCTGAGCATAATATTTAACTTCTTGGGGCTTAATTTTCTTATCATAAAATGTGTACAAAATATCTAGTTTGTAGAACTGTTGAAAGGATTAAGTAAAAAATCGGACATTAAAGCACTTTGCAAACAATAAGTGCTATTATTTTCAACTGAAAATAATAGTGTTTATTGAAATTTGTGCCGTGTACTTAGGAATTAAAAAAGAAAATGTTAATGCTGATTGTATCGATGGATAATAGATAAGGAAAATGTAGCACATATACATAATGGAATATTACTAAGCCATAAAAAATTAAATTCTATCATTTGCAGCAACATAGATGAAACTGGAAGACATTATGCTAAGTGAAATAAGCCAGGCATATAAATACAAATACCACATGATCTTGCTCATATGTGAAAGTTGATTTCATAGAAATAGAGCGTAGAAGCCAAGTGTGGTGGCACATGCTTGTAATCTCAGTAATGGTCACTAGAGGTAAGAAGGGTAAGGAAGCACCAAAATACAACGCCACAGGAGGAATAAGTTCTAATGTTCTACAGCATAGTAGGGTGACTATAGCTCACAATATTTTATCATGTATTTTATAAAGAACTAGAAGACAGAAGATTAAAGTTTTACAACAGACAAAAAGATAAATATTTAAGGAGATGAAAATGCTAATTACCAGCCACCAGGTGTGGTGGCCCAGGCTTGTAATCCCAGTACTTGGGAGACTGAGACAGGGGGTTTTCCGCCAGCCTCAGCTACCTAGTGAGGCCCTCTGCAACTTAGCGAGACCCTGTTTCGCTAAAAAATAGGGCTGGGGGTGTGGGTTGGAGGTAGAATGCCCCTGGGTTCAATCCCCAGTACCGAAAAAAAAATGCTAATTACCTTGTTTGCACACTGTATACCTGTATTAAATCATCACATTTTACCTCATCATATGTATAATTATTCCATGTTAATAAAAGATATTTCTTGACAAAAAATAAAATAGAATAACCTATATAGTCATGGATAGTTGAATGTTAAATTGGTCATTCATATGTATTCCTTTATTCCAATATTTATTGAATGGCCTTAAGAAATGTACAGAATAATGGTAGATGTGTGCATGTGATGTGTATATGTGCATGTATGCATATGCACACATACAAATAAGCCAAATTATGCCACATATTGATATACATCATGACAAAATAATTTATGAACCTACTTAATGATAAAATTTTCTGGAAGGAAGATCCCAGAAACTTTAATACATACACTTAGTTTTATACCTGGAACTATTTATACATAAGCGCTAGTTTTAAAATAAAAATTGTTCAGCATCCAAAGGCTTGGATAATGTTCTTCCTCGCTGTAGTTTTTGGCAATATTGGAGATGAGTAAATAGATGGATGCACTTAAGTGACCAGGAAATAGAAGATCTGACAAGTATGCATGACAAGTAGAACGAGCTCGGTTCACCACAATTAGAAGCAGCAAAACTCCTAGAAAAAAAATATGAATGGATGTGGCATCTGCTAGCTTTCCTTGCGTCATGGTCAATATTTCAAAACACCAATAAAATGCCACCTATACTCAAATGCCTGGTGGAATATTTTAAATAAAATGTTTTTAAAGGATTCAGTGGTTTTCTTGCCATGCACTCCCAAGTTGCAACACTGACTACATATCTGAAATACTCTACTTTTCTCTCTTCTATTAGCTAAACTTATCTAAGAGGAATTATTATTGTGTCTGAGATATATAGGAACATGATCAATACTATTTATTTATAAAGGCATCATAAAACAGAAATATAAGTATAGTTAATATGCAATATGTTTTCTGTTTTACTGTAAACACTTATTTGTTTGAAGTTCTACTAAAATTTTTTAGTTGTCTAAGTTCATAGTTAAGATATCTCATGGACATTATTTTCATGCTAAAGCACAGGCCTTCCTAATAAAGTCCGTGAATCCTGTCTTTTAGGATCCCGGAATTTCATTGAAAACATTCCACTGCAGTCCACAACTGCTGATATCCTTCATTACAGTTGTTAGCACATCAGGGAAAACACAATAACATGACCAGCACATCCTCTTCAGTTTTTCAAGTGGTTTGAAAAACAGTGTCCCTTGATTCTTTTATGAGGGTTCCATAATTTCTTGGGGTTTTCCAGCTGCTTTTCCATCACTGGCCCTGCCAGCCACTCTTCCCAGGCAGAAACTAGGATACTTGATGGTGGTTGTGGTAAATTAACAAGGGGAAAAAAATAAACAGAAGGCCCTTTTTCCCCATGTGTTCTTTTTTTTTTTTTAACTTCGCAAATCTGTTCACTGTACAGTTATTTGGAGCTTGCAATGCAGGAACCCTGTCTGGCTTCTCTAATTCATCATTCTCTTCTGAGGTTGTTCCTTCCTTAGAGAGTCCACAAGTGGGGGTCACAGCAGGCAAGTGATGGTGCTATCTTCAGGTTCCCACATTCCTCTGGGACATCTGGGCGGCTGGATACAGGCAAAACAAGATTTTCCAAGATTTCCACCACCCAACCCCATAGGTTAATATCATCTAAATTAGTGGTTGGCAAATACATTCTATAAATAGCCACATAGTAAATATTTTTGGCTTTGCAGGCCATATGGTCTCTATCACAATTACTCAGCTTGGCCTCGCCAGTGTGAAGGTAGCCATGCATAACACAGAAATGAATGAGCGTGGCTGCGTTCCGATAAAGCTTTATTTAAGGGCACCAGAATTTGAGTTTCATGTAATTGTCTCGTGTTGTGCAATACTCTTTTGGTTTTGACTTTTTCTTCCAAACATTTAAACATAAAAGCGTTTTCATACATTTCAGAGCCATACGAAGCTAGACATTGACTGCAGTTGGTCTACCTGCCAGAGTTTACTAACTTATTTACTTCTAGTCTAAATGTCAGGTCTTCCAATTTATGTGTTAAGCCAATACCTGCTTTTTGGAACCCACGGTTGGTTACTGATACTTCTACTAATTTATCCCCCTCAACCTTCAGAGTCCAACTTAGAAGTTGTGATTCTTCTTTTCCATCATTGCTTTTTTTTTTAACCCCAGGTCTTTCCCAACTGAGAAGAATACTTTCATGTCTTCCACATAGTAACTATAGTTAGAAAACCATTCTTGAGGTCTCTTATACACCACATCTAGTCTGTCACTAAACTCTATGAACACTACTTCCAAAGCCTATCTTGACTCTCTTTTCTTCATCCTGCCCAAGCTACCTTCCATGGCTTGGAGGTGTACCCTACATTCATGTATTGGATGCTTAATCCCCACTATCACATTGTTGGAAGGTGGAGCCTGATTAGAGGTGATTGGGTTAGGTGATGAGGTCATGAGGGTGGGGCCTCTGTGATGGGATTAGTGGCTTTATAAGAAGGGGAAAGAGGTGGGCGTGATAGCACATGCCTGTAATCCCAGTACTTGGGAGGCTGAGACAGGACGATCGCAGGTTCAAGACCAGCCTCAGCAACTTAGCAAGACCCTCAGCAACTTAGTGAGACTCTGATTCAAAATTTAAAAAGTAAAATATGGCTGGGGGTATAGTTCAGAGGCAGAATACCCCTGAGATCCATCCCCAGAACCACAAAAAAAAAAAAAAAGAGAGAGAGAGAAGAAGGGGAAGACAGAGAGGAGTTTCCATGCTCCTGTGCTTTCCCACCACATGATATTCTCACGTTTTGATGTAATGATACATCAAGAAGACCTTTACCAGATACCAGTACTGTGATATTGGGTTTCCCAGTCTCCAGAACATGAGTGGAATACATTTCTGTTGTTCATAATTACTCGGTCTTTGGGATTCTATTACAGCAGCATTAAACAGACTAAGCTATTATCTTATCTATTATTTATCCCCATAATAAATTCCTAATTAAAACCTCCTCTTTCCTGTATTTCCTACTAGCAAAGTATTTCCTACTTTGCTTCTGAGACAAATGAAGATGGAGATTGAGATTAATGAATACTATTACGGTTTTGATTTAGAATGCCCCCCAGCCCTCATGGAAACAAGGCAGCCATGCTGGAGGTGGGGCTTGGTTGCTGAGGACGGGTCCCTGGGGATTGTATATGGTCCCTCCTCCTCCTCTTGCTTACTCTCTCTTGCTTCAGGCCTCCATGATGTGAGAGCAGAGGACTTGCTCTGTTCCCCACTCTGCCTCCTGCCTCCATGCCCTGAGCTCCACCTATGAAACCAGCCTTACATGGACTGAACACCTGAAATCTCCAGGACTGTGAGCAAATAAATCTTCCTTCCTTGAGGCTGTGTGGTGGTCAGGTATTTTGGATTACAGCAGTGAGAATGCTGACTGAAACAAATAATGATAATATCTGTAAATAAAAGACAAGTTGTTGCTTACATCCTCTCATGGGGCATTTTGCTGAATAGCATCTGAAGGGAACTTGCTAAAGCATTAATCATATAACCACCCTGAGGGGTTCTCTTTGCCCTGAAAAATGATGCAGACTCCTAACTCAATTCCACAGGTTCTACCAGAGACCAACTCCACTTTCACCTTCATCTCCTCACCACCACAGACCACTCTCACCCTATTTATTATGCTCAGCCCAACAACTAGCCTCTTTCTATCCCTGCCTAAGCCCCCCTTTCCTGGCTCACTGCCTCCCTCCCACCTCCTCTTTCCTCTGTCTGGGTGGTCTTTCTCCAGTTCCTTGCATGGCTGGCTCATACTCATCCTTTAAGATTCAATTCAATTGTTTTGGTTGTTGTTGTTTGGTAATAAGGATAGAACCCAGGGGTATTCTACCTCCTAACTACACTCCCAGACCTCTCTATTTTTTATTTTGAAACGGTCTCGATTAGTTGCTGAGGGTCTCGCTAAGTTGCTGAGGCTGGTCTTGAACCTATGATCCTCCTACTCAACCTCCCAAGTGCTGGGATTACAGGTGTGTGCCACCACACCCAGCTCAGTTCGGTTGTTACCTCACTCTATCCAAAGTATCTCCATCTTCTTCACCCTGGTGATTTCCTTTATAAGTTGTGTCTCAATATCTGAAAGTTTCAATTACCTCCCCGCACTTTAACCAGCTCATTATCTGTCTTCCATATGAAAAGAATTATAAGTGATGTTGAAGGCAGACAATTGTGTTTTAGATTTACTGTATCCAAAGGCTAGTCTAGCACATAATATGTATTAGCAAATGACCTAATGAATTAATTTATTAACTTAAAATTTTAGACCAACCCCGTGACATAATTTTTTAACTTATGTAAATTTTTAACTGAAATATAAATTATACCAGAAGAAATACATCAATCATAGTATAATTTTCATTTTATTTTTAAAGGTTTATTGCATTTTCAACTTCTTGACAGGAAATAAAAAATATGAATTGCTTTGTTATTAAAAGTAACAGAAATGAAAATATTAATAAAAGGAAATCCCATCCTGCTAAAATTTTTGTCTGCAGTTTTCTAAATCTTGTCCTTAAAAATCTACATAATTACATTGGAACACGGAAATACTCCAATGTTTAAGGTAAACAGAGAAAAGATAATATAGCAGCAGGATGCTGGCCCTAAGAATAGCTATGAAAGATCAGTGTACCCCTCAGATGGCTCGGGGGAGACCTTAGGGGTTTTAGCTGTGGAACCATGTCTTCTCTGTGGAGTCACACATCTCTCTATCCTGTTCTGTCTGCATTCCTAAAGACATCATTTAATTTGAAGGATTATTAAACAACAGAGATGATTTTTAAAATGTGCATCAATGGGGACTGTGGCATGATTAAAGTCCACACTATGTCTTTGTGGCTTGTATAATGTCACCTCTGAGCTGCAGTTTCCTTCTTTGGAAAATAGGCCCCCGAAGTAATCTCTCCTTGGGATATTTTGAAAACTTTGAAGATATTTATAAGGGCCTATTATAGGACATAACACAAACTAGATATGTAAAAATAAAATATCAGTATTAAGGGGAAAATAATAAGAATGCCCTCTAGAATTATGTGGACTGAGTCTTTAACCTGAAATAAACCAATATTTAAGGACAAAATATTGCTTTGTAAAACCAAGGGCTTCATATGTTTAGCATAATAGAAAATACTGATTTTTACAGTAGCAAATTAAAAAGCACAGTCTGGGAATAAATACCATTTCCAATGTGAAATGATTTTTAGCAGGACTGGTCAAATAGGTAGATTTAGTGTTAGATGGATGGGTCTGGGGAACTGCTCATCATTCTCCTTAGACAGCAGGCCAGCTCTCACAACTGTGGTCAGCATGATTACATTGAGCCCCAGGCTAAAGAATTTTCAGTCTCCTTTAGTCAAACCACAATATATTGATTAAATTTTTGCCTAGAGTTTATTACATTTGGGCTACCCAGAGTTGTCTATCTTAATAGCCATCAGATTGAAAATATCTTTTCATGTACTTAGTCATCAGAAAATCATGGAAAAATCCTTTTCCCCCTCATATTGCTCATTTTACTCATTTTGCCACCATAAAAATTAAATATCTTCTTTCAGCTCTGTGAGCATCACCTATCTCGTTGGTCGATATTAGAGTCTGACTTCATCCCAATTAGAAAGTAATGCCAAGGGGTACAAAATTTCAATTAGACAGAATGAATAAGTTCTTGAAATCAATGTACAGCATGGTGACTATAGTTAAAAATCCATTTTATACTTGAAAATTGCTAAGAGAGTAGATCTTTAATGTTATCACAAAAAACAAAAGACATGACATGGTGAATGTTAGTTTGGTTTGGTCACTTCACAACATATACATATATCAAAATATCCTATTGTATACCACAAATATATGCTATTTTAATTTATTAATTGTATCATCTTTTTTGGTACTGGGAATTGAACCCAGGGGCATTCTAACTCTCAGCTACAGCCCCAGCCCTTTTTATATTTTATTTTGAAACAGGGTCTCACTAAGTTGCTGAGGCTGGCCTTAAATCTGTGATCCTCCTGTCTCAGCCTCCCAAGTACTAGAATTACGGGAATGAGCCACTATGCCTGGCTTGTTAATCATATCTTAATAAAACTGGAACAGGTGGACCATGTATTCTCATTTGTAAATAAAGAAACTGACATTCAGAGGGTGAAGGCTTGTCCTCTGATGACAAGTGGAAGACGAGAATGGTACCCAAGATGCTTCATGAAGACCAGAATATCATCATGGCGTGGTGTTCCAGTGTACATGGAATTCCACAGTAGTGGAAACCAAAACAATTTCACTAAAGAAAAGAAACAGATTTTTTTCACACAGAAGAATTAATCAGAATAGTCTCCCTCCAGCCGGGTGTAGTGGTACATGCCTGTAATCCCAGTATTTGGGAGACTGAGACAGGAGGATCACAGGCTTGAGGACATCTTCAGCAAGTAGTGAGACTTTCATTAACCTAGTGAGACCCTGTTTCAAAATAAAATTAAAAAATATGTCTGGGGGTGTAGCTTAGAGGCAGAATGCCCCTGGGTTCAAGCCCCAGTACCACACACACACAAAAAATAGTCTCCCTCTCCCCGACAGTCAATTTTAATAAACTCTTTTCCTGTTCTTATTGATATTCTTTTTTTTTTCCTGAAGTACCTCTATTTGTGTGAACGGTGCAGTACAGTTTGGCCTAGCTAGTTCAAACTTTCAGATTAAAATAGAAAATTATTGAAATAGATGACTGATACATGACTAATTTCTTAGTAAACTTTAAATAGTAATTTACTGGGCAAATTAATGATTCACATCAATGAAAACATTCAAGTCAGTTATGCATGTTGGCTACAAACCATATGACAGGAAAGGGTAAAATGGACTTTACACAGAATATATTTTCAGGTTTGAACAACTGGAAAAACATAAGAATACATGGAATATTTATTCTCTGAAGAAATTTACTTTGCATTAGTGCAAAGTAATCAAATGCATACAGATAAGAACAAAAATAATGCTAAAGAACACATGAAAACTAAAGATATCAATGTCTCCTCTGTCTCCCACACTCAGTTTCCTTCCCCCAGAGTCACCAACTTCTCATGAAGACTTCCAGAAATAAGCCTCTAAGCTATTGCTGTTAGAACAGTAAAGAGTGTTGAAAGGGAATAAGCAGTAGATAACCCTTCATTTCCTATACTTTTTCATTTTTTATTTCTCCAAGTGTTGCCTCGATTCCCTAAAAGAATTATACCAAACCAAATCACCCAAACTTCAGTGTCAGGGACCTGATTGACATGATTATACCTCAATGCTAGAGAGAAGAGGGGTCTGACTTCTCTCACCATGAACTCATCAAGATGACAGCGGACTGGAGGAGACCAGGGACCACAGGGACCACAGGTGAGACATAGAGATGAGCCAGCCTGGGCCATCCTCATTTACCCCACAGTGTCAACAGTGTGAGAAACACCGTCAGCAAGACTAAGGTCCTTGGGATTATACTGTTGGATCTAGTGACAGCATCTAATGATCCTATCAGGAGTTTTGCCTAAAGATGTTCTGCCTTCACTCCAGACTCTAGGGCAGGAGAAACTTGAGATGTGATATAAGCTTTATAAACAATGTCTTTTGTAGGTAAGTATGAATTTTAGATTACTATCTGATGACTGCATACTTCCTAGAATTCATAGACCAGTGGCTCAGTACGAGTCCACGCTGACTCTCAGAGGAAGATGAGAGAAACATGAGATTCTCTCCCCATGATGTGAAGGGCCTCACAGCTCTTTATTGTGTGGGAATTGACTCGGATACATGGTATGAAAGGAGAGGTCTTAGAAAGGCAAGATGTAACCAAAACATTGGAAAATCTTACCAAGGTAGGGAGGTTTGCCACTTTCCTGGAAAGTCTGAAGAGTATGGTAGATGGGCCACTTCATTACACCTCTGGCCAATCATATTGGGATGCGCCGTTACATCTGCTTTAGAAATCCACTAGCCTTGAGATCCTATCTGGAAATGAAATGCATGTCTCCTGATATCAAGGACCCCTAGATGCTCAATTCAAATTCTCAGAACAATTTGAGACTTGTGCATCAACCTGAATGATTATTTAGGCAATCCAGGATGACCAATGGGAAGAAAACAAAAATATTCCCAGGATGTCTGAGCATCTAGACCTACCTTCCTTCCTTCCTTCCTTCTCTTTCTCTTTTTTCCTTCCTTCTTTTTCTTTTTCTTTTTGTGTGCGTGTGTGTGTGTGTGTGTGTGTGTGTGTGTGTGTGTGTGTGTTACTATGGACTGAATCCAGGGGTGTTCTACCTCTGAGCTACACCCCCAGCCCTATTGTATGTTTTATTTTGAAACGGGGTCTCACTGAGTTACTAAGGGCCTTGCTAACTTGCTGAGACTGGCCTCAAACCTGGGATCCTCCTTTCTCAGCCTCTCAAGTAGTAAGTTACAGGCATGCACCACCAAACCCAGCCTAGACATTTCTTTCTTGATACTCTCACTTAGGGGTTTCTGCTAAGTACATAAGCAATGCATGAAGACAGGAAAGTTTGGGTTAAGAACATTTAGACGTCACATATTACAATTAGATTTTGATCCACTGATACCTCTCTTAATATATGTCTAAGTAAAGACAAATAAATATAAGGAATTTATAAGGACAAATATATCAGTATTCTGAAACCTCCAAGAATGACACCTAGCATTTTGTTCTTGGAAATTTCAAACATTAAATTCTTAAAACAAAACTATTTAGGGGTTATCTCCACTTTGCTGATGCAACAGGCACAGCCTTTATCCACCCACGTGATCATTTAGCAGTGAGACAGCTCATTAATCTAGGCCACTAGTCACATTTTCTGTGAATTTTATCTCCATAAATCACTGAGTTTGTATTTTCTAAGCTGTAAAATGGGGCTAAATCTTACCAATGATTCCACAAGTTTTAGAGAGAGACTGAAAAAGGAACCCATGATGTGATGTATAAACTCAAGCATGTCTCTGTAGCAACCTGACTAAATTTCTAAACCAGGGAGGAACAGTAAGGTAATGAACTACCTGAGAGAAAGAAGCAGGTAAGATTGACTCACAATGACTTAGAGACGGGAATGAGCTCAGTCCAATCACATAATACTCGCTATTGTGTGCTGGCTTAGTTAGAAGCCAAATTCAGGAAGCACATTCCATTAGACTAAATAAAGCTTCAATCATGTGTAAAATGTCCAACTTGAATAGGCAGCCATCCTATCACTCATCGGGCTAGATGCATTTAGTGCGTGTCATTTCTTCCTCATATTTCTATGCATTTATTGTTTTGTTTTTATTATAGGAATTTGGGCATCTCATTAAGCTTATTATTTTCTATTAAGCCTAGGCTTAAGTAAATACAATTCTACAGGGTGTACATGCAAATATGTTTCCTTTAGATTGTCAAAAGAATGGGGCAATCTGATTCAACTTCACTATGAGATTAGAAGAAAGGAAAAGTGAAAAAAATCAAGCACCAAGCCAATGTAGCCTAAGAGTATATAAAAATCATTTGAGAGAAATTGTAAAATGTGAATTTCTCTATGCCAGAGGTTCTGATACAGTAGACTCAGGATAGAATTGAGAAGAAGATTCACACTTTTTTTATTTTGTGCAGGTAAGCATTGCGTTGGTCCTTGGCAAACTCCACTAAGTTTGTCCATAAATTGCTTAGAGAAAAAGGAAAGAAGATGGAAGATAAACTTTTTTTTATTCTATTAAAGCCAATTGTCTGGCTGGACGTAGTGGCACACAACTGTAATACCAGTACTTGGGAGACTGAGACAGGAGGATTGCTGATTTGAGGCCAGCCTCAGCAACTTTGCAAGTTCCTGTTTCAAAATAAAAATTAAATTGGGCTGGCAGTATAGCTCAGAGGTAGGCTGTTCCTCGACTCAACCCCCCAATACCATTAAAAAAAAGTTTGAATGGGTGTCAAAAGACTGAATGTCAGAAGTTGTCCCTGAAACATTTTGAGCTGCATTTATCAGATCTGCTGAGCTGCACAGGTTTTGAAGATTGTAGGATCCAGACCACACTTGTCTGCCAGCCAGAGCTTGGGGCCTAACCAAATGTTCATTAAGCCTGATTGAAGTGAGCTCAATGTAATTGTGTATACTCCCCAAACTAGAAAGTACACCCCAAAGTGGTGACATAGTCCCTGCATAATTGGGGATCAGAGGCAGCTTCTTTGGTTTCTTTTAGGGGCAATAGTTGAGTTGAAGGTGTTTCTATTTCAAATTTTTCAGAATTTCCCCAGATATAGACACAAAAGTAGAACCCGAGACCAAGATTCAAGAGCAAATTATTTGGGAAGTGATTTTAGGAAATACTGGTAGGGAGGGCAGTACGACTGGCAACCGACAAATGACATGGGTACTTTATCAAGCAAGTTAAGTGTAGAGCATGTGCTTTGGAGTTAGCCTATGCCAGGGGAGAGGGAGCTGGGATATTTGTGCATGGACTCCCCCTGCCATTGGTTAAAGGTTGTCATTAGGAAACACTAACTCCCTGGCACTCCCAGCCCGCCTCTTGCATGGGAAAATCAGGCTTCAGGGGCCAGAGCAAGTCTTCGGGCCATGGTGAGGCTCTGAAAGTTAGGATTTAGGCAAATATGTACTAAATGGTACAGGCCAAGGATGTGCGGCAAGGGATGGGAAGCACAAAAAGTATCAGCTAAAAAGGTTTTAGAAGCCAGCTTTGAAACCATCTACTGTCTTTGAAGCCAGTTACTCTGCCTGGTGTAAAGCACCATGGGCAAGAGGTCTAGTTAGGCAAGAACCACACCTTATTTAAAATGTCTCTTCTATAAGAAAATCATGCTAGGTTAAGGAGCAGAGAACTGACTGGCTGCCCTAATTACCAGTCCATAAGGGATATTCAGTTATCATAGTGACAAATTGGATTTGGTACCCGTCCACACAACTTGAGTCCTTCTATGACTATAAACTGTAAATTCCCCCCTTAGTTCCCAAAGCTGAGGATGCCCTCAGCAGAAATTTTAGAAGCATGTTCTGCTTGCATGCCCTGATGTGTTGAAGGTTTTTGTACCATCTAGATGTAGGTTTCAGAGAATAACCTCATGTTGTTGAATGTCACCAGAAATGGCCTTAAAATGAGTAGAAAAATCTAAAACTGAGTGATATATGGCAATACCCTTTTCACCTGACATTAGTCATTAATTTTCTAAATGTAAATAGTTTGATATGCCTCCGATTACATTGTTCCACTCCAAAACACTGCATGTAAGAAGAAATTGATTCTCATTTTAAATATAAAAAGAATTCTTTTTTAATTGTAAAGTTTCTCTCTGCCTTCACAGAGTAAATAATGATAGACTATATAACAAGGAGGATCATATTGAAGAAATGCCAGTTTTTTGGCCCATCAGAAAAAATCTCACATGACTTCATACGGCACTTACGGAAACCACTAAGTTTGTCTGACAATGTGAATAGGAATCTGGCATTACTTTAAATATGCTCAGTACCTTCTCCCAAAAAGTTGAAGGAGTGTCCACAGCTGCACAAATTATAGTTTTGGAAAAAATTAAAACCATCCCCTTGTTCACGGAGGTCAGTTAATCGCAGTGTTTATGGACTTGATGCCCTAAAGCTATATGAATGGAATCCTAGACTTTTTTTTTTTTACTAAAGATTTGCAAACTCATCAGATGGAGACACTGTAGAAAGTAGCATTCCATATTTAGATTTGGTTTCAATTCTGATCAGTTCTGAAATCCAGAACACTTCCTCTGTGTGCTCCGTGGGCCCAAGCAAAGTTACCCCTAAGTTTGATAGACACAGATACACATACAAGGTACAATTGCACAGTGGTTTAATTGTGCCTTTAAATTCAATTTATTTCCACTTCCACTCTTTTGCCCTTCAGCAATATTTACAGATTGTAAACGGGTTTCCTGGCTCTAATAATTCCTGGGAATGCTTTCCAAAGTAACTTAGCTTAAAGCTACCAGTTTGGCAGTGGGATAATTAATATTGAAAGGTATTCTAAATTGAGGGTCAATTTCTTTAATTTTTTTATGTCTCGGTCTCTGTTACACCTAAGAGACTCCTTGCTGTCATTGAAAACTATTGTTAAAAACATGTTTTTTCTAAGAGAAAAAAGAGTCCTATTACCAAAATGGTAATTTGAATATGGGTATAATTTTGCAACTCAGATTTATTCTTCTTAATTTTGTCCTTGCTTTATGGGCTTATTTTAAAATTGAAAAGCCAAAAATAGCACCTATAAAATCCTGAAAATCACCACTTTTGAGACCTTTATGTCTCTTAATGATGAAACCATATTAAAATTTTCCAAATTAGAATGAAATGGTAAGTGGGGACAGAATGAATTGAGAGAGATGTCGATTAAAAGACATCATAGAAGAAAATTGTATGTATGCCCTCCACATTTAAGTTACACCTTTCTGTGTCCCTTTGGCTACATAAATGTAGAGTGGCAAGGGAACTACAGAGCAGAGCAATACAGGGAAAAGAGGGATAAGAAGGAAAAACAAGAAAATACAAGTTTGAGGATATGCAAATTCTAATTACTCCAATTTGATCATACACATTGTATACCTAAATCATATTATCATACTCTATCCCATAAATGTGTCAAGTAAAGATAAAAATAATAAGCAAAAGATCATTCTCTTTCATAAAGAGGGAAGGAAGGGAGGGAAGGAGGCAGGCACCCCTTTAGGGTTCATAGTGATGGACACAATGAAAGAACAGGTAAGTTTCTTGGTCTCAGCTCCCTCATCTATAAAATGCTGGTGTTGAGGATGAATGGTCTATAGGAACTCAATTCTAAAGCACTTTACTCCTGTGATTTCAAAAGGAGAATCTGACTTTAGTCACCAGCCAATGAAATATTTCAGAATGACTGTCTCTCATATCTCTGGATTAAAATAGCTCCTTGTAAATTAATTTGTGAAAACAAATTGTCTTCCGGTTCTTACATTTTTTTTTTTTACACACAAAGATCAACTTCTCTGGACATTTAAGCTTCTGCGAGGACGCAAGGAAAGTTACCAAGTACTAGAAACAGGCTTTAAGTCAAGCAGGTTACTTGAGAGCTCTTTGTACAGGAGCTCCTTGGGCCATGGTACCAGCTGACTTCCTCCCTGAGCTCAGAAGTGCAGGCACTAAAAGCAAGAAGGCAACCAATCTCCAGTTGGGGACTTCCAGGGCACTGCCTCATAGTTTGACCAATAATCTTCCCTTATGGTGTAGCTGTTTAGTACCCATCAAAATAACAAACACCTGTCAGACATTTTAAATCTAGAACTGGCGACATGGAGGCATGTCTACTCTCTTGTTGCATCTCTGAACCGGGGTGAGGCTTTTGTGCTCTGGACCGTGAGACATCATGCTGTCTCTAGCCATTTTCATTTGGAGGTGGCAGAGACCATTTTGGTGCCATGCAGATCTGTGTCACCACAGAGATCTGTGGCATCAGATCTGAGGCATCATCTGAGGCAGCAGATCTTCCTCCACACCATGCATTCTCAGGAACCCCCAAATTTAAAGGGCCAGAGGCAACAAAGAAGAATTTAGAGCAGGAGATGGAGTCCCACTACAAGAGTGGAAGTGCCCTGCACTAGGGGCAGTGCTTGGATTCGTCTCCAGGGCCAGCCTGAGCCCCAGGGAATTCCATCATGTAAGTTTCTGAAGGTCTTGGCACAGAGTCCGGGGCACCTCAGCTCTTTGTCCCCACTTAAGTACCTCAGAAATATCTATTATGGCATCTGCATAGGGAGCACTTGTTTGTCACAGGAGCAGGAGAGGTTCTGCACAGCCAGAGAGCTGCTGCTCTTGAATCAGCTTACTAAGCTATGGCAGGCTCTTGGTGTAAGTAAGATCATACGTGGCTCTGCTTCTGAAGTCTGGCTGTAATAATCGCCATATGTCTAGAGGCTTCTAACTCCAGCTGGTCCTGAAGAGAAATAAACTGAACATATAGAGCATTTCTTTGGCAAACAGTTACCAAAATCCCAATCTAATGCTGAAAACAAAGGAAACGAATTTCCCTTGAGTTCAAAACTCAAGAATAGTCATAACTATTCTTCCAGTATTCAGACCAGGGGCCCGGGACGAGCCATATATGCTAAATGTGCATATATGAGAACTCACGCACGGAGCATTTGCTTGTAATAACACCCAGATCAAGACACAGAGTCCTGCCAATACCTTGAAATCTGTGGTTGTGTGTCTTCTGGCCATTAGTATAGTCCACACGCCCCAAGCTTAGCCACTGCCTTGACTTCTCACACCACAGATTCACTTTGCCAGCTTTGGAACTTCATGAAAATGAAACCACATGGTCTGTAGTCTTGTGATTGGATAGTTCTGCACAATATAATGTTTGTGCAATTCACCAATGTTGTTCTGTATAGCTGTGGTTCATTCAGTCTCATCACTACATGGTTTTCCATTGTGCAAAGAAATCACATTGTTTTTCATGAAACTGCTCAGGTTTCGGGCTATTGTGAATAAAACTTCTATAAATGTTCTTGCATGGTGCACATATACATGCACTTCTGAGGAGATATTTTATCTTATTATATTTACCTATTATAAACACTAAAATTTTCCAAAGCATTCGTGTTAAGTTACATTCCACCAGCAGCATGTAAATTTTGGTGGCTGAACATCATCAGTACTTGATATTGTTTATCTTTTTATCTATTTTATTTATTTATTTATTTATTTTGCGGTGCTGGGGATTGAACGCAGGGGTGTTCTACCTCCGCGCTACGCCCCTGGCCCTATTTTTTATACTTTATTTTGAAACCGGGTCTCACGAAGTTGTGGAGGGCCTCACTAAGGAGAGAGAGAGAGAGAGAGTGAGAGAGAGGGAGAGAGAGAGCAAGAGAGCTGAGGCTGGCCGCAAACCCGGATCCTCCGGTCTCCGCCTCCCAAAGTACTGGGATTACAAGCATGCGCCACCACCCCCGGCTGTTTATCTTTTTATTTTATACTATCTATATAAATGTCATCATTTATCATATATACAAAATAAAATATATAACATATATTCATAATATATTTTATTTATATATTTATAAATATTTCTATATTATTATATATTATATATTTCATTTTAAAATGTCTGTATAATGTCATTAAGTATATACATATATATATATATACATATACATATATATATATATATGTATAGTTTTGTTTTGTTTTTTTGTGGTACAGGAGATTGAACTCAGTGGCATTCTACCTCTGAGCTATATCCCCAGCCATATTTTATTTTGAAACAGGGTCTCACTAAGTTGCTAAGGGCTTCATTAAGTTGCTGAGGCTGGCCTTGAAGCTGTGATCTTCCTGTCTCAGCCTCCCAACTACTGGGATTTCAGACATGTGCCACCATGTCTGGCTGAGTTATATAGTTTATATAGGTAAAATTTATACAGGTTAAATAAATATAAACAAAACAATGGGTCACAAAATGAGTAAAAGAATTTCAGCAGCATATAGAATTCATTCATTCCCCTCTTCATTTAAACAAGTACATTCAAGGGAGGTTTACAAAAGATGAACAACTAGGAAATGGATATTTCAAAGGATAATTTAAAGAGAGATGCTTCATGCAGTTGTAATGATTTTTTTAACCCGACTATTCTGTTTCCATATCTGCCTCAGACAGATGCTAAGTGTCTTCCAAATTTCTAGGCCCAGGTTGATTTCATATTTCTCAGAAGTCATAACAATAATAGCAATGATAAAATGGCTTAATAATTAGGCTTATTGACTTTCTCAATATGCTTTCACTCATGTTTTTTTGACCTGATTCTCACACATGTGAGATGAACATAGATTTTAGTTTCTTCAGGGCACAATGAAAGGGGACAGAGGTTTTGAGGTAAAAAGTGACTTGCCCATATGATTGGAACTAATAAGAGATGCAATGGGTATGGGGTCTGAACCAAGGAGTTTGGATTTCTCAGCATTGTGGTGCCTGCTTTTTCCCTCAACATAGCTCTGCTAATTAAGATACTTCATACTATTAGAAATTCTTTTGTATAGTAGTCCCCTTTTTAGTTTTCATTTTGTTAATCATTGCTTTAGAAGCAAGATCAATTTGTATTATTCCTCTTTCACGGATTTAAAAAAGATAGATCCCAAGGTACTCTAATTTTTCTATATTTTATTTATATTTGTTTGTTTGTTTTTTGGTGCTGAGGATTGAACCCAGGGGAGTTCTACCTCTGAGCCACATCCCCAGCCCCATTTTATTTTTTAGTTTGAAACAGGGTCTCACTAAGTTGCTGACAGTCTCACTACATTGTTGAGGCTGTCCTCGAACCTGCGATCCTCCTGTCTCAGCCTCCCAAGTACTGGGATTACATGCATGTGCCACCACGCCTAGCTTCTATTTATTTTTATGACCAGTTTGTCAATGGGAGAAACACATCATAGAGAAAACATATTGGTTAATATCCTAAATTCTGTCTACTGAAATAGAAATGCTCAGGGAGTAGGGAGCAGATGCAGCCATGCAAAGCTCCTGAAGGAAGAATAATCTATGCTATAATCTCAGAATTTTGCGTTTCTTAATGTTTGTAATCGTAATTTCTTCACAATCAAAGACAAAGAAGCTTCTGTACTGTTTGCATTATAATTTCTGGAGGCTCAGATATGGACCAATTCCATGCTCAAAATTCTAGGAGGCTTTCTGATTCAAATTAAGCAAATAAATCTTAATGATCGCCGGGCGTGGTGGCGCACACTTGTAATCCCAGTACTTTGGGGGAGACTGGAGGATCCGGGTTCGTGGCCAGCCTCAGCTCACTGTCTGTCTGTCTGTCTGTCTGTCTGTCTGTCT
>PVJS01033716.1:0-22001 GCA_004027185.1 Glis glis
TATTTTTTATGCTTTATTTTGAAACCGGGTCTCACGAAGTTGCGGAGGGCCTCACTAAGGAGAGAGAGAGAGAAAGAGAGAGAGAGAGAGAGAGACAGGGAGAGAGAGAGCGAGAGCTGACGCTGGCCGCGAACCCGGATCCTCCGGTCTCCGCCTCCCAAAGTACTGGGATTACAAGCGTGCGCCACCACGCCCGGCTACTGTCAGCTTTTAATTGTATCCTTTGTCAGCTATTTTAACTGTAGCCATTGTCAGCTGTTAACTGTAGCCATTGTCAGTTTTTAACTGTGTCTATTTTTAGCTATTAACTGTATCCAGTGTCAGCCTTTAATTATATCTACTGTCAGCGATTTTAACTGTAGCCATTGTCAGCTACTTTAACTGTAGCCACTGTCAGCTGTTAACTGTGGTCATTGTCAGTTGATTTAATTGTCACTTTCGTGGAGGTGTACAGGGAAACCCTGTAATGAAAACCTGTAGTTTCAGTTGACCTTTCTTTGTTTAATAATCTTGTTGAGTGCTTTTTATCCTGTCTTTGTTAGCCATTCATAAGTTTATTTGGTAAAGTATTTGTTCAAATCTTTTATCTACTTATATTGTGATGTTTGTTTTATTTTTTAGTTACATATTTTAGAATCAAGACATTAATCCAGTAGCAGTATGTGAGCATTTTCTCAGTCTCTATCTTTTCTTTACATATTCTTATTTAATTTGGGAAATATTTTACATGTACAGAAAACTATGGCTAGCAGTTCATCCGGGTATTAACACATAGAAGTTAATATGTGTTTCACATCTTTCCATTTCTCTATCTCTCTTTGCTTCTGGCTTCTCACTTTTAGTTTAAAAAATAAACATTGAAAACTTACACATATAATATTGATTTGGCCAGTTTTTCATTTATTGAGATAATTTTTTGTTTTAAGTAATGTTCTATTCTTTGGATGTAAACATTAATTTTATGACATTATTAATAGAAATTTCCTTTATTAATCAGCACAAAGCCAGCATCTTTATCATTATTAATGCTTTTGCCTTGGATTCTTTTTTTCTGTATGATTATCATTTCTATACTTATAAATGCCTAAAACCTGTCAGGACATAGAATTCTTTGTTCTCAACATTTCCCTTACAAATATTCTACTTTGCAAGCACTGAGAAACTTAATAAACATATTGTTGCAAATGTGCAACCTCTGAGTAACCTGAGTGTTGTCATGTAATTTTTCCCTTGGGGTTTAGTTTTCTATCTGGATAATATTAAATTCAACAGTTTCCTCAAGATACGTCTAGGTAGGTTTTTGTTTACCTTAGCGTATTCCTGGTTCTCTGAGAGTCCTTTCAATTTGCCATCTCGATGGATTTTCATTTGCCTGGACTTTGATCTATTATTTCTGTGATTGCTGTTTTTCTTGTCAGGTTCTGTGTTATTTGGTATTTTGCTCTGTCCAATTTTGTGTTTAGTATATCTAGTGAAATTTGTGATTTTGAAGCAGTATTTTCAGTCTTTCCTGCATCTTTAATTATCCTTTGACCACACTGACAAACCCTGCTCCACAGCTGTTTGCTTGTCGTCTACCAATGCAATGTCTTATTGAATGCGGCTGAGAACACAAATCTGAGGCTTCTAAAGCATATTTTGTGTTCTTACAGTAATCCCATTCATAGGAGAATGGCTGTTTTGACTTCTCAATTCAGATTCTCTTGTGGGCTGTGCTATCTTCACATCTGCCCTGTGATTTTTCTGAGACCAGTTATATCCCATAGTTTGTGGGTCCCTACTCAAGTATTCTCATCCCTGTTAAAAACACAAGGGGAGAGAGTTGGCGTGGTCCAGCTACAGGAAGACAAGGTGCTTCAGGAGCCAGCCTGGGGAGCTGGGAGCTACCTGGGCATGGGACCACCTGGGCATCCTCGCGGGATGGCAGGGGCTGCGGTGGCCTGCTGTTGCCTGTCTTGGTGGAATGTCTTCAGCATGAGTTGACCAGATGTCTTCGGTGCTACCCTCAGAGGCTGGTGAGATTCAAGGCCTCTCCTGGCTGCCCGGGCAGGGCTCACCCCCAGCCTTTCCTCTGGGATTCAGGACATGGACTTTCTAACCTCTTACCTACTTCAGCGAGCTCTTCTTGTTCATGTGTACCAGCTGGGCCTGTCTGTGGCCGGGTTCTGTCTCACCTACGAAGGAGAAATATCTAGAGCTTTCTGGAATGAAATGATTCTGCCCTGGGTTTGAGGACTGTTGCTTTTTTTTTTTCATTGTAAAATATTTGATCATTTTGATGGGAATGAAAACAGTTAAATTCTTCCCTCTCTTCCCCTTTCACTTGAATTCTCTTTATTAGGTGGCTCATCTGGGATGAATTCAAATAAAATCTTTCTTACTTTTCTGTTAAGGTCAAATACTTACAGAAGAACCCATGTGCCACGGTCTTGAGAGAGCAAGCATTTAATGATAGAAATCCATGTGTCATCATTTAGATCTGCTTTTATTATAATTTTGGTGAATATAAGATTAATTTCCAGCCTAAATTCCAGTTCCATGTAAATGCTATTTTTTTCCTCAAAGTAGGGCCTATATTTTGAAGTCTTTTCCTATTCTCTTTTTTTAAAGATCCCAAAATTTCCCAGACTGAAGTAAAGTGAATTTTGTTATCACGTCTCTTACACTATCAAAAATGTAGAAACATATAATGTGATTATAGGGTTATAAAAGCTTTTCCATTCCTACTCAACCTGATTCTTAGTGTGTCTCAGTCCTACCTAGAAAGCCCATTAAACCTATTTATACAATGGATTTGGTTGACACTTTAAGAAAATAATTTTTAAGAGATCTGAGAGTTGATATCCCCCCCACATATGATATAATTTTGAGCTTAGTCCGTGCCAATGTCTCCTGAGTGAAAGACAAAGAGAAGCAGAGAAACAATATCACTCGGTGTAGTTAATGCCACAGAATCCGGGGGATCTAACAGCAAAGCGTCTCCCCAGGGCCCGGGCCCAGCGCGCACAGGATCGGGGCACTTGCTAGGTAACTGGCCCCAGTGGCCTGGTGAAAATCCTACGCATTTATTTTAATACAACCCAGAGGATCATGACGATGCACTCTTTTCTCTTTTTAGACAATGTTCTATTTATTTTAACTATGGTGCATGGCAGGTACTGTGTTCTAGACACAGTTCTTACAAACGACAACATAAGGACATCTTATAAATACTAACTCTTAGTCCTTTCCCCAGCCCGATGAGGCAGATACTTTTATTGTCTCCTTTATAGATGGCATAAAATGAAGCACAGAGAAGTCAAGCTACCTGCCCAAGACCCAGCTCAAGTGTAATGAGCAGGGACCAGAACTCTGTGTCCCGGGACCAGAACTCTGTGTCCCGGCACCAGAGGCCCACAAGGCTCAGCTGGGGAGATCCACAATGAGACCGCTCTTACCTTACAAACCAGGAGCTGATGGATTGCACAGAGTGGACGAGCACTGTGGCAAGATCCCGAGTCTGTCTCCTGGAGGGGATGCCACAAAATCGATTACAGGATGGCGAGGGTGTGTCCCTACTGTCTCCCTCCTTCCACCTGGCCTGGGGCTCACGCATCGCCATGGCAACTGGGTATCCCTCCAAGCCCACAGAAGAGGGCCCTTCACAGCCCCAGGTGAAGGGAATGTTGGTAAATAAATGGAGGGAGGAGGCAGAAAGACAATAAGGCAGAGCTCCTGCTGCTTAGTCTGCGTGAACAGTCAACCTGGGGGGCACCTCGGCCTCCTGCCTGCCCTCTACTCTTTTGTTATCTGCCATTTTTTTCATTGTTGGAACTTAAATTCAAATTATCTCCGAAACTTTTTTTTTCTGTAAACAAGTCTTCATTTTAAAACAAACTCCTACTCCATTAATGAATGATAGGATGGAATTAGAGAACATTATGCTAAGTGAGATTAGTCAGTCACAAAAAGTGAAAAGTCAGATGCTCTCCCTAATATGTGGGAGCTAGGGAGAATAGGGCATAGGAGGGACTCCAGACAAAGATGGAGAAAACCTTAGATGAGTAAAGAAGGCGACCTAACAGAGGGAGATGGGGGGGGAGAGGGAAACACCCTAATGCACAGGATGTACATACACAAACTTATCAAAGTCAACTACTATGCTGAGTATGGGAAGGAGGAAAGGGGGAGGGAACGGGGTGGGAATCGGGGGAGGGCTAATTGACCCATGTGCATGTATACTTCTACCACCCTGAAACTCATTAAGATGTATGATTACAATGCACCAATAAAATAAATGATAGGCTCTTATCAGTTTCCTGATCAAGGGGATGGAGACCTGGTGCCTGTGGTTCTGAGAAGGAACTAACTCTAGGATGACTCAGACACAGATTGTGTCCCCTTTTGATAAGACACCAGCTGTTCCTGACAAGCTAGCCCTTGAAAGGGACTTGATTCCTTTGTTGGGGGAGAATCCAGGGTTTGGTTCTGGATGCGTAAGTTCACTGGCTTCTCTGATCTGCTAGCAAATCAATAAATTTCCTTTTCCTTCTTCCATACAACAAACAAACAAACAAATAACAACAACTTATAAAACAACTCTAAGACTAAGCAAGGCATGAAGATGTACACATGCTCAGGGGAGGAGGCTGGCCTGAAATGACAGCTACTTGAATGTCCCTCCACTCTGCCCTGAGTTTCCTCAGCCCCCTCTGCACCCCGTCCCCTCACCTTGAGTTCCTCTGCCGCTTGCAGGCCAGCCAGCAGGACTGCACTGCCCTGCCTCAAACTTTACCTTTTCTACTTGGTACAATTGAGATGATTTTAGAATGTCAAATTCAACTGCTCTCCCAAACTGAGAGAAAATGCAGTGTAAAAATACCTTAAAATTGCAGAGTGAAACTTAAAATATGCAGGACTTGGGCATCACGACATTAAGTTATGTACCGGGGTCAGAGCCTCTCACTAATTAAATTCTCATTTAAACTGAAAATTCCTTTCCTCCCTGCTCTCTATCTCTCTCTTTCTCTCTCTCTTTCCAAATAAGATGTTGGGAGGCAGTCATCTTTGCACAGCTTTTCTAAAGCATGGGAAGGGCGGTGCCAGGGCTCCACCGAAGCCATAACCCAACCCCATTTCCCTTAGACTCTCAGCCTAGAAAGAGGCAATCCAGTAGAAGAGCTTCTGTGTTGGCTCGGCTGTTGGCCAAGTGTGGTGCCAGAGACATCACCTCTGCACCGCTCCCGTGCACACCCCATCCTCAGTGATGGGGACAAATGTCTGGAGTTAGAGAAGCAAAAAGCCCCAGCGTAGAGCAGCGGTACGGAATCTCCATCCTGGGACACAGTTTTCCTTTGTTTTGGGGAAAGACCCTCAATATCTCTGAGCTTTCGTTTCTTTTCTGTGAATATGAGACAATGTACAGTAAGTTCTCATGCAGTTGGGAGCATTCAATGAGGGAGTGGGTAGAAAGTGCTTAACATGGTACAGAGCATCGACAGTGCTCAGCACACAGGGTGACCACGTGAGCCAGCTACAGTGCACCCCAGTAAAGATGAGCGTGCTGGAAGAGACCATTCACTTCCCTGTGAACAGATATCTTCTCCTTCTTTTTGTTCCTCCTCCTCCTCCTCCTCCTCCTCCTCCTCCTCCTCCTTCTCCTCCTCCTCCTCTTCTTCTTCTTCTTCTTCTTCTTCTTCTTCTTCTTCTTCTTCTGTTTTACTGAGTATTGAATCCAGGGGATTTCTACCTCTGAGCTATACTCCCAGTCCATTTTATTTTTTTATTTTGAAACAGGGTCTCCCTAAGTTCCTAAGGCTGGCCTCAAACCTGAAATCCTCCTGTATCAACCTCACGAGTAAAGAGATTATGGGTGTGTATTACTATGCCCAGCTACCAGCTATAAGTTAATTTTTAAGTTATATTTACCTCTTTTCTTGGGCCAAAGACATTTACTGAGTTATCTCTTCAACCAAAATAAACTTTAAGTAACTTAATGTTAGAGAGAGAGAGAGAGAGAGAGAGAGAGAAAGTGTGTGTGTGTGTGTGTGTGTGTGTGTGTGTGTGTGTGTGTGTGATGTTTGCTTTTATTAATCCATGAGGAATCACAGTATCTAAGATTCTGCAAATCTTGAATAATGCCCAGACAGGAAACTGGGCAGGAGCGGGGGTGGTGTTGAAAGGTGGCTGCGTGGGAAGGTGAAATCTAGTCAGTCTCAATCCTTGCTCACACCAGGGGCTGTGTGTGCTGATGAAGTTAATTAGGAGAGCAGCCCTCCTTCCAAGTGATCCCAGAGCCCAAACCGCAGAGAGGAGAGCCTGCTACCCTGTTCTGCAGAAGCCCAGCTGGGGAGGAGCGGGCTTGCCCTGAGATTAGCTTTCAGTTTTTGCACCACTTGCTTGGATCAACAATGTTTGCAAGCAGAGGTGAGTTGTTATCATGGCGTGGCATCCTAGCTGCTGTTTTAGGAGTGGCATCTGCGAGAAATACCGAGGAAAAGCCCTTCCTATCAGACTGTCAGATACACACTCACTCTCCAGGGGAGCCTTAAGAAGACAGTAGGGCCAGGCTTGGTGGTGCACACCTGTAATACCGGTACTTGGGTAGCTGAGATAGGAGGATCGCAGTTTCAGAGGCCAGCCTCAGCAACTTAGCAACCCAGGGGGACCCTGCTTCAAAAAAATAAAATAAAGTAAGAAAAAGGGCTGGGGATGTAGCTCAGAGGTAGAATGCCCCTGGGTTCAATCTCCAGTATGACACACACAAAAAGAAAGAGGGGGGAGAGGAGGAGGAGGAGGAGGAGGAAGAGGAAGAGAAGGAAGAGGAGGAGGAGGAGGAGGAGGAGGAGGAGGAGGAGGAGGAGATAACATTCTCCAGGACACAGCAGAAGTGCAAGACTGAGGAGCCTGCACCCTTGGACATGCTTTTTAAAGGAACAACATTCAAATCAACAGACAGAACACTTCCAAGGAGAACTCCTCTGGCTTTAGCTCTGGGATCATACCACGGGCATTAGATCCTGCCTGGATTGGTTGCCTGATAAGAGCCCCAGGCCTCTAACTTCACAGTCCTGAGATACAGGGTACATTTCTTGCAATTTGTGGAAGGGTTAGGAAGAGTTCTGCTTCCCTTCAGGTGCTGAGATATCGAGATGAGATTACTGATATATCCAGAAGAGTTCATGGAAGGCAAACCAGAGGTGTCTGTTTGATCCCATCTGAGCTCAGGTATTAAGAGTTCTCTGAAGAAACCAGCCTGGGAGCTTTGCTTGAGCATTTCCAGCCACAGAGAAAAACACTAGACAGGAGAGTGAGTGTGTTGCTTTGGGGTCAGTAGAGGGTGTTTGAAATATTTATTTATTTGAGAGCATTCTTCTCATCATGCCAAGCACTTCATGGTTGATGTAATTCTGACAGAAATTTGATCACATTCTCTGAGACATTCAAAGGGGTGGGTGGAAAGCAATTTTTTTTTGTATGTGGGATACAGACCACTGAATAAGCTGGAGTAAGCTACTTCTCAAATAAAGATAAAATAAGACAGCACCTCTTAAAAAGCTTTTAAATATAATTATTGCAACAAATTCAACTCTTTCAACCAAAGCACATTTGAATGAGAATGGAGTGATTATTCCCTTGCCTGCAATGTAAGAACTTGAAACTTCCGATGGCATCCTGGTATACTTTCTATACTAAAATACTTTGTGGTATTGACATGGATTTGGGCATCCGATTTGGGCTTGGGTCCCCGTTTCCTACACAGCTGCCACATGACCTTAGCCAAATGAATTGGTATTGATGAACCTCACCTGTGAAATGTGGACAGACTGAATTCCTTTACAGAGATTATGTAGAGTAGCACTGATTTCAAATCTCATTTTGGAATAACATGGGTCATAAATAAATACACAGAGACAAAAGGAGATACTCATGCAATACTAGTGGACATTCAGGGAATAGCTGGCTCTTGTCTTGTTTGAAAAGTTGGCTGTTATTTTTCAGGGTGGGTAGGAAAAATACCCATGCAGACCATTCCTAGACAAGTGCAGACAGCCCAGGACACTGCAAGGAACAGCAGGCTCTGGGGAAAGTGACTGTGTGGCTCAGAGCCTCGGTCCCTTGGAAGCAGGACATGGGCCCAGAGCACTGGACAACAGATCACAAAGCACTGCTCTTCCTACTGCTGCCGCCCTGTCTCACTGGGGCTTTGAAGGATGCTGTCCCTGGATGCAAGTCACAGAAGGAAAGGGGCCTCGCGGGGTAGGGAAACTCTTCTCATTACCATGGCAACAGCATGGGCAGCCACGCCTGTAATCAGATGATGTTCACAGCCTCTGCCCACAGTTCACAATCATTGCGATTCATCAGCATGAAACACAGGGACTCAGAGGCTGGGCCAGAAGGCGTGATGGCGCTGGGCCCTACCGCCCAGAGCTCAGGGGTCCGTAAGGTGAAGGTCACTTTTTAAACCGAGTCTCTCATTTCGACTTTTGGAGGTGTTGCTTTGAGAGGCTTTGTATTCCCTTGAAAACAGGAGGACTGGGAGGTAGATGGCGCTGTGTGTGTGTGGAGGGCAGGCATGGGGAGGAGGGCAGAGGGCAGAGTGCAGAGGTAGCCTCTCAAGCTGCTCCGGGCCTGGGAAGGTGAGAGCTGCCCTCTCTTCTCCTTTCCCCTGTGGGTGTGCCTGCGAGTCTGGCCAGAGTCCCCTGGACCATGCTGACTTTTCTCAGAGGTTTTCTGCCACTTTCTGTCTTGCTTCTCTTTTCCTTGAGCATTGAGATCTTTTCCCTTTTGTCATTTCTTTTCCTGCATCTCTCTGGATTTTTTTTTCTTTCCCTCTTATTTCCAGTTCAGCAATGAGCACCATGATCTGTCCTTACAATTTTTTTGAGGTATTGGGGAGTAAGCCCTTGGGTGCTCTGCCACTAAGCCACATACCCAGAACTTTTTTATTTATATTTTTTAAAAATTTTGCATCGGGGTCTTGCTAAGTTGCTGAGGCTGGCCTTGAACCTGTCCATCCTCCTGCCTTGGCCTCCAGGGCTGGTGGGATTACAGGTGAGTGCCACCGTGAGCTCCTTGCCCCTGTGATGTTTGAGAACTTAGGCTGGTCCTTCTTTAACCGTGTCCACTCAGTACAGGTGACCACACACCTCCTGTGCCTGCAGATGAGGGGCATCCTCTTTCTTAGCCAGATCAGGGGCCACCACAAGCTTCGTCCTCGGCTTCAAAGGACTATGCTCAGACAGCATCCTGCCAACTTCAGTAGGAATGCACCATGGGGAAAACCACTAAGATTCCCTGTTCTCCCCCCTCGGGATCTGTCTCAAGAACTCCGGGGATTCTGATGAACGTAGGAAGCACCAGCAGGGTCCTTCTCCTCCAACATCCATCCTGGGCTGTATTTCCACTATCACTACTGCAATTCTTATGGAGACCTGTGGGCTCCGCTGTAGGTGAGAGGACTCTGTGTCATTAGGATTTAAAGAAGCAGCTGTTTGCTTCTGGCCCATGGGTCCTAAGGAGGCTGGAACAACTACACCTGCCAGCTGGAAGCTTTGAGGGCTCAGCGGCCACTGGGCTCATCCTCCTTTACCTCCACATTTGCATCTCCCTTCTGAGGGCGGAGAGAGGGGTGCAGGGGCTGGCCTTCTCCACTGCAAGAGTAGATGTGGGGAGGTGATCCTGTCCTCCAGGACCACGTGGGTATCAGCGCTTGAGACAATGTCCGCTGTTTCCCCAGCCCCTGCCCTGGATCTTCCTCCAAAGATGAGCCTTCTCCCTACAGAAGGATGCCCTGAGTTTGGTCCATCCCACTTAGACTTTAAGGAGAAGAGGCAGCTTCCTGTCCTGTGCATCCAGGCCACAGTAGGGGATGGGTTTGTTCCCTTGGACCCAGTGTCTTTATCCCTAGGGGGAAAAAAAAAGTGCTGCAGAAAAAAAGTGTGGTGCAATATAGGAGAGATGAAAGACAAACTAAGGAATCCCTGTAGTGCAGGATAAGAGCAGCTAACAGTGTTTATAAATGCTACTGCGTGCCACGCCCTTACCCGAGCTAGGACAGCAAGAGGGTCAGGCGGCTCCCTGGCTGCACTCCTCCACCGTCACCTGAGTGACACTTTGTGACAGGCAGCTGCTGCCATCTCACTTTACCAACCAGGAAGGTGAGGCCAGGATATCTAAGTACCACTTCCACAGCTCGTGAGCAATAGAGCTGGAACTCCAAGTGTGTCTTCCTATCTCAGAATCCAGGCAGCCAATTCCCATTCTTGAACGCTGCTGATTTGCCTTATTAAATGCATGATAGTATGCAGTTTGCATCATGCTCGAAACCCTTTCTAACAACAGCAAGCAGTATTAGCAATATGAACGGTAAATAGATTAATGGATTTCCATTATAAATCCACACTCGCTATGATTTTAAACCATCTCCAGAGACCATAGGATGCCAAGTGCATATTGAGACATTCTGCAGCAAGCCAGTCCTTTCTTCCTCTAGATTCCTGTGCTGAATACGTAGTCTCAATGGGGTGTGTAAGAAAAACGGGCATTTAGAGCTTAATTTTTTCTTCACTTGTAAAATATGCAAGTTGTCTTTCAAGTGGTGAGCTTCTTTTTTTAAATTTGGGAATGTTTAGTTGACTTGTCAGATACAACCTCTCAGGATTTGTAGTCTTCGGACCTCAATTTGAATTCCCCTTTAATCAAACTTGACACATTTGAATGAGCCCAAGAAACACATGTATATTTTAAGTGACATGGGCACTACTGAAAGAAAAGGTAGGCAGGTGCTATAGTTTGGGTCTGCAATGTCCCCCAAAAGCTCATGAGGTGAAGCCTTGGTCCCCAGCCCCTGATGCTGACAGGAAGGGGAATCCTCAGGAGGTGGGGCCAGGTCACTGAGGGTGTGCACTTGAAGGGGACACTGGGATGCTGGCTCTTCTTCCTCTCTCTCTTGGCTTCCCACTGCCATGAGCTGAGCAGCTTCCTCCACCCTGTGCTCCCACCACCATGTTCTGCCTCACCATAGGCCCAAAAGCAATGGGACCAACTGACCATGGACTGAAACCTTCTAAACTTCAGCTCAAACAAACCTTTCCTTTTTCTCAGGTGCTGGGGATTGAACCCAGGATCTTACACATGCCAGGTACGTGCTCTACTGCTGAGCTACACCTCCAACTTCCTTTCCTCGTTGATTACCTCAGGTAGTTGTTATAGTAATGGAAAGGTGACTACAACAGAGGGTCAGCACTGAGAAACCTGAAGATCGGAGGGACTTAATCCATGAGTCACACAAAGAAGGAGCTCCTGATCACTCCTGAGGTGCTGATGTCCTCTGAGTCTCAGGCACGATTGTGACACTCTTCCTCTATGTGTAGCTTTCCATATCCCAGAAAATACTCATGGACATGACTGTGCTCGGGCCTCAGCACTCCCCACATGGACCCATCTCTCTGCCAACTCATAGCTTGAGATGAGCAGCCCCGCCAGCTACTGAGGGGAAGCCTGCAGGTGACTTTGGCAGGCCTCTGCGACAAAATTCAGTCATCTTCAAAGACAGCGCCACGGTGAGAGGCCCGCGGTGTGAGACACATTTGGGAAGAATTCATTCATTGTTTGGAGTTCTCAGAAGGGTTTCAAAGTTAAATATGAATTAGTGCTCAAAAATTAATCTCCTAGTAAGCATGGCTTCAAGATGAAAGCAGGGCTCGTCAGACAAGCATGACCTAATGTGTAGGTAGCATGGAGGTGCCTCGTTCACAAGTGAGTCTTGGCCAACCCTCGTATTGGGGCACTGGTTATTAGCAGGGTGGTCCTGGTGGCACCAGTGGGTCTGTTTCAGTTTGGCCAGGGCCCCTGATTTCCTGGTCACTGCTCATGCTTGATTGACCACTGGCAGCCCGTGCTGTGTTTGCAAAGCTGTTAGAAGTAATCTTCCTAGACAGAGGTTGATTTGACAGAAACAAATGACATGCGGGAAGCCAGAGCCATTTTCCCATTCCTCATGCTCATTTTTCTTTCTTTTACTGACACGGTAAATAGAATATCTATGTTATTTACAATCCACACTTACTTATTTGGTTATTGAGCACTGAAAATAAATCGCGTTGGGCTGATGAGTTTCAAACCATTATCCAAAATGAACACCACGCTGACCATGATTATTATTACTAATCTCACGCTTGTCATAGCAATTTTACGGTAGTGGGAGTCCAATAGGACTTTGGAACACTTTGTACAAACAGAGACGGCAACCTATGGGTTGGCTTGATCAGCTGGCTGTCTCATTAGTACTTGTTGAATAAGCATCCAGTTTTCAATTCCATCCACCAAGTGTGTATTTTTGTGCATGTCCAAGGACATACGCTGGGAATGAAGGGGCCAGGAAGATGAATCCAATGGATTCCTTGCCTTCGAGACATTTGCAGCTCCAGGAAGGTAGGAAGGTTAGAGACAGCCACAGGATAATCAAAGAAAGACACTTGACCAAAGAGAAACAACTGTATGCAGAGCTCAAAGAATGGGGCTTACACACAGGTGGGGAGCAGTGGTGGTGGGGTGTGGGCAGGGACATCTGTGTAGAGATTCATTTGAGAGACACTTCTTGAAGAACAGGCAGGCTTGGTGTGTGGAGTTGGGTTGTTGATAGGGATGTCCCAGGTAAAGGCATGGATGGGCAAAGCTGCAAAGGAACTCAGGTGCAACACATCACCCACCAACCTCTCACAAGTCACTGAGGAAAGGAGGGAAATGTTCTAAAAAGCTAAGGGCCTGGTTCCCACACCTTGCCCGGCGTCCCTGTGAACATCCACATCTCACACACCGCCATGCAGGTTAATCATATTGAAAGCTACTTTTAAGAGAGACCTAGAACTGGGATGATGGTAAAAAGCAGAGATTTGGCAGTGAAGAATGATTTAAGTTTTGATACTGCTTTGTGCTGCTGTGAGTAATCTACTTATTACCTTATGTCCTAGGAATGCATTTATAAAAACACACTTGATCTTTGAAGACACTTCCTGTGATAAATTTATATATTTTCTCCAAATTTATATATACACTTAATGAATTTGTCTGTCTTTCAGCTAGTTATTTAAGTGAAAAAACCTAGAAATTATCTTGAATAACACACGTCTCATATCTACTTGTCTCTCCGCTCCTCTGTCTTGAGTCCTCGAGTCTGCAATCTGATCTTTTCTGTGTAGACACCCACTAGGTTGGACCCACGTTGCCAGGGTCTGTGTGCAGACCCTCATGGCTCCTCCTGCCCCCCACTGCTTCCTTCTTACACCTTAGGCACCTGCTCTCCATGGAATAGTTCAGTGATCATTTGTAGAAGGTAAATCAAATAAGGCTACTCATTCCTGAGACTCGCCATGTTTTCTTCTGTGCTGAGGGTGACAGAGGGTCTGGGCATGCATCCTCAGCTCTACTTTCCCTTGGGGAGAAAGTTGAGTGGGAGCAGACCCTCACCCTCTGTTCCCCTTGTGCCACACTGCCGCCATGTTCTTGGGCGGCCCCCAGCAAGAGCTCTTCCTGGCCCAGCACTTCTGTGCTGCTGGATACAGCTGACAAGTTGAGGGGTACACTCAGGACTCCCATTGCTCTTGAGTTGAGCTTTCCCTCTGACAGTAGCCTTCATCTGTAACAAAGGTTATATTTTGGACTCAGGTTAACTTCATTTTGTTTTATGTCTTGATTTGCACAGAATCATTTACAAAGAACATCCCTCCTGCAATAACTATGTGTAAGATTATCTGTGGCTCAATTTCCAGTAGTGGCATTTTGGGTACAAAGGTTAGATTATATCTTCATTCTAAATTATTACATGCTTGGAGCCAGGCGTGGTGGTGCATGCTTGTAATCCCAGTACTTGGGAGGCTGAGACAGGAAGATCATAGGTTCAAAGCCAGCCTCAACTACTTAGTGAGGCCCTCCACAACTTAGTGAGACCCTATTTCAAAATAAAGAATAAAAAATAGGGCTGGGGGTGTAGCTCAGAGGTAGAATGCCCCTAGGTTCAATCCCCAGTACCACACACAAAAAAGAAAATTATTACATGTTTGGAAGGAAATAGACTTGTTTTTCTAGATAATCACACCAAGTTATTGTCTATCTTCAGGGGATTTTAAAGGATGCATATTATTAAAATGATTATATTATATCATAGCACGCTATTAAGAATTTGTGATTCCAGTGAGAAAATTTTATTTCTATGCCAAATAAAATCAATAAGGACTTATCAATCATCTTCTATATGCCTGTATTATATATTATGGTCAATTTGAAAATTCAGGGAAAATTCCAGAATATTGCTACTGAGAAAAAGCTTATGATCAATTTTAAGAAACAAGATATGAATACATGAAGACTAAAATGACATAAAGCCTCAACATCCAGTTTTAAACCTGTTGCTAAATGAATTTGATATTAATATTTAAGCAGCGTCTCAGTCCACATTCTCATTGCCGTAATCCAAAACAACTGGTCACACAACTTAGAGGGAGGAAGATTTATTTGTTCACAGTTTAGAAGATCTCAGGTTCGGTGCATGTGAGGCCAGGGTCTGTGGAGCTCAGGGCATGGCGGTGGGAAACAGGTAGAAGGAGAGAGCAAGGGTTCTACTCTCATATCATAGAAGCAAGAGAGAGCAAGCAAGGGGATTCAAAGACAAGCACAGTCCCCAAGGCCACACCCCCAGGGACCCACCTTCTCCAGCCCCACCCCACCTGCCTCCATTACCGCTCAGTAAATTCATTAAATTGATTTATTTACTGGTGAGATTACAACCCTCTTGACTTACATCAACTCTGAATATTAATACATGAGCTCTTCAGGGGACATTTTATATCTAACCATAACAAGTGATTCTTGTGGAATGGTTCTGGAAGGCTTTTTGAGGGAAGTAGGTTTTAACTAGATTGTGAGAGGCATGGTTTAGAGAGACAGAGAGGAGAGAGCAAGCATCCTAGGCAGGTGAAATGGCCTGTGTACACCAGCAGAGGTGACGGAGATGCGTTTGTAAGAAGAAAGCTTGTCCAGTTGAGGCCATGCTGGGTGACCAGTAGCTCAAGTAAAAGCAGGGAGTAGACTCTCCTGCTTGCTTGTCCAAAGAACTGAAAGGGAGTATGGAAATTCAGTAAGAGCATTACTAAAATAACAAATATCTGACATGAATGTGATGTTGGTCAGTCATGTGGTAATCAGAGCAGATACAAAATGTTAGTCTGAATCTCTTCTCCTGAGCATGTATATGACAACATCTATCTCTCCCTGCCCAGGGGTGCAGGTACTTTAAAAACCAGAATACCAGCAAGTGGAAGTTACTTATCATTTAGAAACCGAGTCACCAATAATGCTTAATTGGGGAAGTTTCATCTTCAAATCAGTGCTGGGTAAATAAGATGGATTTCTTTGGAAGTCAGGATGGAGGCAAGCAGTTGTGACAATATTCAGGAATGTATAACAGGATGCAAACATCTTTTCCAGCCTGACAGCATAGGCTCGCAAGTGCTAAATGTGTTACTGCAAAAATCAAAGACGAGAAAATGAAGTTATGTGGGTGAAATATTAGCACAGGGAAAGTGTGAAAGCCGTTTGGAAGGCTTATGATTACACGTTGGTGCCTCTTGGCATGCGTAGGAAATGAAAGGTATCATTAACGTCAGCCAGTCCAGCTCCTGTCCCATCAGACCACACATCTCTTATTGGGATAAAAAGTTGGAATAACTTCCTGCATGTGGAGATTTTTAAAAATACTTTCCCATAGTTTTTTTTTACCCAATTCCGAGATGTCTGGGCTTATGTGTTTGATTCTTCTTTGGGACTTGTCTCAGTCAACAGTCTCACTGCTGTAACCCAAAACAACTGACCATACAACTTAGAGGAAGGAAGATTTATTTGCTCATGGTTTTTGGATATCTCAGAGTTTCAGTTCCGGTCAGGCTGGGTCTGTGGAGCTCAGGGCATGGCAGCAGGAAGTAGAGAGAGGGAGAAAGCAAGACTCTGCTCTCGTATCATGGAGGCTGAAAACCAGAAAGCCAGCAAACAAGGATATTCAAAGAGAAAAGCACAGTTCCTCAGATCACACCCTCAGAGACCCACCTTCTCCAGCCATGCCTCACCTGCCTGGGTTACCATCCAGTAAATCTATTACAGTGGCTTTATCCACTGATGACATTACAACCCTCACGATTTAATTATATCAACTCTGACCTTTAATATATGAGCTCTTCAGGGGGCATTCTATATCTAAGCATAACAAGGCTTTAGAGGCACAGGCTTGAGCGTACTCCTTGACTCATGGTGGTCATTATTGTCCACTCAAAGGCCCCAAATTGTTTTGCTGTTCGATTTTTCAATTATAAAATGTCCATTCCTTACGTCTTCCATTTCTTTCCTGATAATTTTAGTGGCGTTTCTGAGGCTCTGCAGTTTTCATTTGTCTCAACAGTGTTTACAATTGCTCCCTGGAGCATCTCTGTGTTATCCACTTTGACATCTGTCAGCTCATTCTAGCACCTCTATTCTTGATCTCGGCATCCACTGACTGTCTTTGTTTACTCTCTCTGTGATCCTCCTGCTTCTTAGTGTGGTACACGGTTTTCTGATGAAAGCTGGACATGTTTATATAATGTCGTAAGACTCTGGGATTTGCCCATTTCATCTGAGCCTTGTCTCAGCGGGTTCCATTGATACTACTCTGTCTGGATGTGGTGCTGAGGTGTGGTTGCAGAGAGGGTGGGTGCAGATCCAGGCTCCTGAAATGGGGGAGGGTAACAGTTTCTAGAGTGTGTTGAGCTAGAGCAGAGTGATTGGTGTTGAAATGTTCTCTGTGTTGATGGGCTCCTTGTCCCTTTTGTTGGGGATTTCTTTGTGCCAGATGGCACTTTCAGGCAGCTGGTTTCTTCTGCTCCAAGTATGGGAAACCCCAGGGAACTCCCCCCCATGCCATCTTCAGTCCTGAGGTCCTAAGTCAACCTGCCTTCTTCTGAGTCTTCTTAAGATTGTTTCACACATACTGTTCAAGGTCATTATTTGTACTGAGTGGAAGGAATAGGGAGAAGTCTGCATATTCCATCTTCCAGGAGGGAAATCCCCTTTATTTCTCCTTAAATTTCTCTTTTGTGTGATCCGAAAGGCTAATGGCAGGTGTTAACTTTTTATGACTGTGACAAAACACCAGATAAAAGCAACTTAAAGGAAGAAAGTTTCACTTTGGCTCACCGTATCAGAGGTTTCGGTCCATGGTGGGCTGGCTCCATCACCACATGCCTCAGGTGAGACAGAACATCAGGGCGGGGTATAGAGAGAGAGGGAGGGAGGGGAGAGAGAGAGAGAGAGAGAGAGAGAGAGAGAGAAAGAGAAAGAGAAAGGGGGAGGGAAGGAGAGAGAAAGAGAGGGAGAGAGAGAGTGATTGGACATAGATGTAGCCCCAAGACATGTCCCCAAAACTCACCCCCTTCAACTAGGTCCCACCTCCTATAGACTCCACCACCTCCCATAGTCCACAGCTGAGGTATCCACTGGTGGATTAATCCATTGATTAGGGCAGAGTCCTCAAGATCCAATCCCTTCCCCAAAGCCCCACCTCTGCCTTGTGGGCCAAGCCATCAACCCATGAGCCTTTGCGGGGAGTTCTAGATCCATCCATGGCAATATCTACTTCTACAGTGAATGTCAAGATCAAAATTTTAACTGTTCCTGTTTTTAATTCCTACCATCCTGAATACTTCCAGATACTTGGTAGAAATACTTGGATTTTATTTCATTAAGTTGAATTTTGTGTGTGTGTGTGTGTTCATAGAATCCATCTTCCACGTGTGTTCTCTGAGCTCTGCTGCTTTTCCTGTTCTATGGCTCTTGGGCATTGTGACTTCCTCACTCAGTGTCTTGTGAGTAGGGAGCTGTGATGCTGCCCACCACCGGGCCAGGGTTCCTACTGTCCATCCATCCATGGTATTGGTACTCACTCTCCGGTGCAGGGCAGAGATCTCTGGATGCACACAGCCCATGACCACTGTTCCTCTGATTCCCACGCTTCCCTTTCACTGGTCATCCTAACACACAGGTAGGACTTACATCCACTCTGCTGACAGCTGGTGTGTCCTGCTTCAGACACTTCATGGGGAGTCTTTGGGGCGGGAGTCCTGGGGTTGGAGCCCAGGGCTGGCACATGCTAAACAAATACCCCACTACTGGGCCACACCCCAGCCTTTGATGGGTGTCTTCAAGAAGGAGACTGAGCAGGATCTGAGAGGGTGGGACTGTCCTGCAAGGTGCTGGGATCTTCCTTCCTGCTAGGAAAGGCTGGTTCCTCTGGGACAGGTCAGCACAGAGGATGGGACAGCCATTGTGTTTGTCTTTCAGCCCGATGCCTGCTCCAGGGTATCCTATTAGTTTGGTTGGTAGGTTGTCTCACTGGACCTGAACAGCTATTCGTCCATATTGCTGATTTCCAGTGTTATCATAATTTTACATGCCCATCTGCATTTTAAAGCATTCCATTGGGAAGATGGAAAAGGTAAATTATACAATACAACTTGAAAGTGTCTATATTGCTTTTAAATGTTGATTTGAATGACTAGATCTAAAAGAAATTCAAAATCTTCCCCTGATTTAACATGATTTCCTCTCTTACTGTCCTACCTACCTGACTATATATATCCATATCTCCATATATATAGAGGGAGAAGCCTTTCCTCTGGGAGTTAGCTAGTCACTCATCTCCCACAGAGTTACCTTGAGAGCTTAGTTACCGCCAGGTATTTCCGCTTGCTGGGGAAGGCGCCTGGCCTCTGCTGTCCCACCGCGTGCCAGCATTGCCCCCTGCTGGCCTTCTGGAGCACTTCCCTGTTGTTGACTGCAGGACAAGACTGTGAAGCAGGCAGCAGCCCCGGGGACTAGAAAAGTCCTGTGTGTGTGTGTGTGTGTGTGTGTGTGTGTGCTCATTTGTAGACCACACGGAGGTTGACTTTTGTAGATTTTAGTAAGGATATTGAAAATACCAAAGCTTATATTTGACTTTAGTTTCCCTTTTAATAGGTTAGTTTGTATAGAATTTGGTTGCAGGAAGTGATGTAGCACCATAGTTTGGGGCATGCAGCAGGGCCACGACCACAGATGTCCCTAGTGGATGTACTGTTACCTCATGGAAGCCTTGGATAAGTTAGAGTCCCTGTGTGTGAAAGAGACGACAGTAATGATGCTCTCCTTGTAGGGTTTTGTGCAGGTTAAATGTGGTCAGAAGTGCACACCGCGGGCTTAACCCATAGTAGATAAATAGCCGCTGCACTGATTATCAGCACCTTCGCTCGCTGGCTGAAGTCATCATCTGGCCACAGCAGGTGTCCTGGGCACAGAGAGGAGAGGCCTGAGCCACACTGCTGGGCTGGCCCGGCCTGAGGAGACCCCAGCCCCCTCTCTTCCACCTGGCTGACGGAGCTCATTCTTTGCCAAGGTTCTTCACCAGCTGCACCTGCACTTTGTCAGATATTGTTCTTATCAGACCCTCTCAGGATCCACTGGCCAAGCCCCAAATTTAAGAAACCAAGACATGCCGGGCATGGTGGTGCACACTTGTAATCCCAGTACTTGGGAGGCGGAGACTGGAGGATCCGGGTTCACAGCCAGCCTCAGCTACTTAGTGAGGCCCTCTGCAACTTCGTGAGACCCAGTTTCAAAATAAAGGATAAAAAATAGGGCCGGGGGTGAAGCTCGGAGATAGAATGCCCCTGGGTTCAATCCCTAGTACCGCAAAAAAAAGAAAGAAAGAAAGAAAGAAAGAAAGAAAGAAACCAAGACACGAAGTCCTCTTGGTTTCCAGAAATTACAAAGTCACTTGACAGAGCAGAGAGGTAAATCGGGCCATTAATCCAACCAATCGCAGCCACTAACCCACATCCATCTGTACACTCACAACCAGCTGAAAATCTAATGCTCATCATTTGAATGGCCAGCCTGACCACAGAGCCCTCTGCATAGGATCTTCTTTGTCCTGACTTGGCTGTCAGGCCATTTGACACTTACTGGATAGTTGCTTATTCTAATTTGTGTGTGTGTGTGTGTGTGTGTGTGTGTGTGTGTGTGTAACTGGGGATGGAACCCAGGGGCATTCTACCTCCGAGCTACACCCCCCAGCCCTATTTTTTATTCTTTATTTTGAAACAGGGTCTCACTAAGCTATGGAGGGCCTCACTAAGTAACTGAGGCTGGCCTCAAACCTGCGGATCTTCCTGTCTCAGCCTCCCAAATACTGGGTTTACAAGCGTGAGCCACCATGCCCAGCTTCATTCTAATTTTTTTGTTGTGTATTTTCAAATAGTCATAAGCAATAGTTGGGACTGGGTTAATTTTGAAATACCTATTTTGCTCAAAACAGATTTATTGGTCTCCTCTGAGAAGCCTACAAAAACTCCTAGGATAGAGCTACAAGATTTCTTGCCAAATTATAATTTGATAATAACAATATTACTCTCTGTATTAAAAGACTCTGTGGTTCAAAACTGAACCTGAAAGATTCTACTTAATTTTAAAGACTAACTCACTCTTGTTTTACTTTTTTTCCATATTTATTCATGATTTACATTGTAGAACCAGCTGGGTGTGGTGGTGCGTACCTGTAATCCCAGTACTTGGGAGGCAGTGACAGGAGGATCACAGGTTTGAAGCCAGCCTCAGCAATTTAGTGAGATTTTCGGTGACTTGGTGAGATCCTGTTTCCAAATAAAGAATAAAATAGGACTGGGAGTGTAGGTTGGAGGTAGAATGCCCTTGGGTTCAATTTCTAGCATCACAAAGTAAAAAAAAAACGACTGTAGAACAATTATTTAAATGATTTAATATTTGTGTTGAATTAAGATCTACTTAGCTGTGTCTATTTTTACACAGTTCCTATTGTTCATTGACATTATGAACAGCTACCAAAATGTATATCTAAAAATGTGGGTGACTTAGGCCTCCTTAAACATTATCCAGGGTAACAAAGACTGTGACAGCACCACAGTACGTGTGTGCAGTGTCCGGACGCTTCTCCCAGCAGCACTTGGTATCTGGGCATTTCTCAGAGGTGGGCCAGGCTGAGGACAGGACAGATTACCTGCCAGTGAGGAAAATACTGCACAGAAATGGACAGTGATGTTCTGAGAGTCTCACCGGTGCTGTCAGAACCAAGGCTTCTGCTCTAGCTGGTACCAACAGTGGTATGACAAGTAGCCAATTCCCCTGGGCTCAAGTGTAGAAATTTGGCCGAGTTAATGAATGACATTCACTATCTCAGGGCATGACGGAATTAGTTAGGAAACAGCCCAACATACAGAATATTGTCATGAGGCAGAATTGATGTGAAGATGTTCACACGGGCAATAAAGGCTTAGAGGCAAGTGCTATGGCCTGGGTGTTAGTATTGCTGCTTGCTTGGAAGATCTCATGAAAATCATGCAGGTCAGGGATTCATGATGGATAGGAGAGGGGTGGTATACATTGGGAGGGAAGCATGATATTTTTATTTTACTATGGAAAGTTTGAAAACAAAGTTAGGATCATACAGAGAAGAGTACAATAAAACCTGTATACCTACCATTCATCTTTAATAATTTTCAACATATTTTTAATATCATTTTATCTAAAGCCACTACTTTTTTTGGAACAAGCTATCCATTTGCACTACTGTCCATAGTAGTAAGACTGCTTCCAGGAGGAAAGAGAGTGGTGGCCCACACGTCCACGAGCCTTGGGGTCCCCTGGAGGTGCCGCTGTTTCCACAGAAAACAGGCAGCTTTAACCAGGGGTTTTTAATATCTGACAAAACTACCCATTTTGAGTGTACATGAAAAAATGTTCAACATCATTAGCAATCAGGGAGATGCAAATCAAAACTACTCTAAGATTTCATCTGACCCCAATAAGAATGGCAAGCATTAAGAAGTCAAACAACAACAAATGTTGGCGAGGATGTGGGGAAACTGGGTCTCTTCTACACTGTTGGTGGGATTGCAAGCTAGTTCAACCACTCTGGAGGTCAG